>JAOUQT010078458.1:0-10098 GCA_025769995.1 Xyliphius kryptos
TAAAGAAGGTGGCAGAGCTGGAGGAGAACCTTCCATTCATCTCGCCCACTTTCTTGGTCGGAAAGGATTTGCATTCTGAAAACCTGAATATCCTAGTGCAGTGGTTCTCAAATCTTTGCAAGCTTCAATGCACCTTGTATAAATTCATACATATATACATACATACATAGACAGAGAGACAGACAGACAGACAGACAGATAGATAGATAGATAGATAGATAGATAGATAGATAGATAGACCCACACTATTATTATTATTAGCATTCTTCCTCTTTTTCTTCTTCTTATTATTATTAGTAGTGGTAGGCAGGCAAATTATAATTACTAGGCTATGTTTTATAACTGGCAGTAGCACCAGACATATTATGTGAGCTTGAAGGCATAATTATATATTATTATTATACATTATTCAATATGGCCCAAGTCAAAAGACACAGTACCAGTTTATCAAGATGTGTTTATATAAGAATAATCTGAAAGCTCTTTAGATCTCATTAGATCCCACTATTTCCACCAGCTCCCATTTCCTGTGGCCCATCCAATCAATTGAGTATTGGAGATTGCCTTCTGTCCACCTGGAATGCAAGACTGCTTGTCCTCTGATTGTTCCCCTCAGTGTCCATTGGTTCAGTTTTCCCTGAGTTGGACATGAGCTTTACTTGGACAGATGACTGAGAGTGTGCGTCTGAACCTGTGGAATTATGGAGTGATCCTAGAATGTTAGCCTTGATGCTAGCATGTAACCTTGATTTATTTTCTCCCTGGTATATTCCTGTATGGACTTTTTTATTTGCTTGAGACAATGGCTACATATATTTCAAGTATTTATTTCTTTTGATTTGATTATTTTAACTGACTACTAATAAAAAAAAACCCAAATTCAGTATCTCAGAAAATTAGAATATTACTTTTGACCGAATTACTGCAGCAATGTGGCGTGGCATGAAGTCGATCAGTCTGTGGCACTGCTCAGCTGTTATGAGAGCCAAGGTTGCTCTGATAATGGCCTTCAGCTGTTCTGCATTGTTGGGCCTGGTGTATTACATCTTCTTTACAGTAACTCATAGATATTCTATACTATTAAGGTCAGGTGAGTCTGCTGGATAGAGAACAGAGATACCATAATCCTCAAACTAGATACTTGTAGGTTTGGCACTATGTGTCAGTGCTTCAAGAACCACCAAAAACAGACATATGCAAGACATGGGTTTCAGCTGTCTCAATTACTAGTGTCAATCCACTTTTAAACAAAAGCGTCAGAAGCGCTGGAGGAACGTTGTTTCGCTTCACTGTGTGCTGTAACACTGTATATGGCTGAAATGACAATAAAACTACTTGAGACTTGAGGACAGCTGAAGGCCACTATTGGATTAATCTTGGCTCTCATAACACCTGAGCAGTGCCACAGACTGATTGACTTCATGCCATGTACATCATAATGTACATGCTGGTACGTTTCATGTTCATACTTTTCAGTTGGCCAGCATTTCTAAAAATACATTTTTTGTATTAGTCTGATTTTCTGAGAAACTAAACATGGGTTTTTTTCAGTTGTCAGTTTTAATCATTAAATCAAAAGAAATAAACACCTGAAATATATCAGTCTGTGTGTAATGAATGTATATAGTATAACAGTTTCACCTTTTAAATGGAATTATGTAAATAATTCAACTTTGTCATGATAATCTCATGACCAGCACCTGTAATATACTGACAAACCTGGTCATGATTTAAAATTTTTTGTTTCAGTGTTGGTAACCACATTGGCACTGATGGTATTGCTGTTGCCCAGATTTGATCCTGTGTAGGATAACCTTGTTCGTGTCATGAGACAGATGCTGATGCTGAAAATGACATTAAAAAACCCTTCAGTGTTGATAAATTGCTTTGGGATAAAAGTAATAAAACACTAAATCGTGGTACCAGTAGCTCTCATTTATTTTCCTATAACAGCAAAACACTGAGATGCTTTATGTATTTCTTATTATGTAAGGAATAAGTGATCTTATGTAAAGCTGTAATGCAGTAAAGAATAGAAAAGGACAGAAGGATGATGCTTTTATTGACATCTGTAGCACTACATCGACTATTTACTGCAGTTGACCTGTTCCTTCACACAGTTTAGTGTGGTTTAACCCCTGAATCGACAGGGTGCAACTCCCCCTGTTCTGCCTCAGACACCATTATATACACTGATATACCCATTCATTATGATACTGCATCAGTAGCCTGAAGCTTTTTAAAAACAGAACATAGGAAGAGTTTCAAAGTGTATTATTTCACATACCAATTTCTTGTACAGTTTTCTCCACCTACGAGCACCTGATGAGGAACTTTTTCCTTCCCGTCTGGTGAGAATCGATTTAAGATATCTGTGATTTTTTTTTTCCAGCAAGAGTTTCTTTTTCGCCTCGCCTCAACTCACCACCCACCTTCCTGCTATCCTTACTACCTTACATGTTTCTGTCCTTTCTGTTCTCTTTCTCTCTCATGCTCCTTCTGACAGTTCCTGCCTGACACCCGCTTTGCAGTCCGGCACAATAAGGCAGTTATCAAGCTGGCGTCCTTCCTCACTCCCTTGCTCTCGTCTTTCTTGTCAATCTGTCAGTGAGACCTCCTACAGTGTCTAGGTTCCTCATGCCAAAATCACAACAGGACTCCTTTCTACCTATCTCTCGCCCTTTCTCTATTTCTGTCTCTGTTTCATTTTCTGTATTCGCTTTTATTATCATTTTCTCAATCTCTCTCTCTCTTTTTTCTATAGTCTCTTTTCATCTAACACACAAGATTTCAATTCAATCCTGCTGATATATGATTTCACAGATGACTCGATTATATTTAAATGTGGTTCTTTCACATATGATTCTTTGTATCATGATGAGTGAATCATGTGTAAAGGAGTCACATTTGCACATAATTAAATCAGCTGTCAAATGTTTGCACAATTTTTGCATGATAAATTCATTTTTAGGAGTAAATATACATGATCCACTCACTGTAACGTGTCAGTTTGAAAGCATGTTCAAATACTAGAAATGTGATTCTCATAATATTTTTTTACATTATTCTCTTAATCTAGACACTCTATTCTTATTTGCTTTTTTATGTTTCTGCATTATACTACATGTTCACCTTGCATGAATGAATCTATATAAAACAAACAATTCATTCTGAAATAGGAATTTGTAAAATGAATCAAATTTGCAAATATTTCCACATTTTTCATTATTTTTTTGAGGGAATTTTTATAGGATTCATTCAATGAAAAGAATCATGTGACTCATCATAAGCAATGTAGCAAATCATGTTGAACTGAATCATTTAACTGTATGTAATTGAACCATGTCAATTTGACAAAACCTATTTAATTGTACATGATTTTCATGTGATTCAATCGTTTTCATGATTCATTCTTAAACATGATTCATTCATGCTATTGTGTCAGTTGATAGCGTAGTTCCAGTTTTTTTGCTTTACATTTGATTATTTTTATATTCAGTTCAGTTACCATAGATTTATTTCCACATTGTGATTTTATTTCAGTGAAAAGATTCTAAAGAAATCACATTTAATTCAAATAATTGAATTAAATATGTTAAACTGACACAATAGAACGAATGGATTATGTGTAACAACCACTCTTAAAATAAACAAATTTAAATACAAATAAATGCAAATTGGGTTGTATATTAAATTTTAATTATTCTTTCAGAATATGTACTGCAAAAAATACACATGATTCGTGCACCAACAAGCACTTGAGCCACAATCCACACTGGACAGTCCATTAATTTCATGACATGTCAGTTCTGGCTCGGGTTCAAGTATCAGTGTTGCCCCCATGTTGCATCAACATTACTTGAGTGCCCTGTCTATTACATTTGGGTTCATGTGGATTCTTAAATAAATTTGCAGCCTCTTTTTTTCCACTAAGGAATTCTTGTTTTTACAATAATTATTAATGTACCTTGAGAAATAAAACAATGACAGTATATATATTTATATATCATCCCTGGGCTAAATATGCAATAAGGCTTTAAAGAAATTCAAGTCTTTTATTAAAGGTATGAAAAAAGCAAAGCAGCTTGACTGTTTTTTTTTCCAGTCTGAATGAATTGAATAGTAATGAAATATAATTAGGATGACATTCTTATTCTCAAAAAAAAATTAAATAAAAGAAGAAATGACAGGCTCGTAATGCCACACATATTCACATTACACTGTATTTAAAATCAGTGCTAATTAATGGCGCTTTTCTCACTGATTGGTCACAGTTTTGTTTTTTATTCATCACTGGCTTGTTTTTCTTCCTCATTCACTGTCACAACTCTCAGGATTCTTACAACAAGATATTGACAGACATCAAAGAACCCTGTTTGTCTAAAACATATTAACAAAGACTAAGAGATGGGAATTTTATTTATTACAATTGTCGTGAAATTAATTTAATATGATTCAATATGCCTACAATTTTAATGCTTAAATACATTGGATATATTTAACATAAGGGTAAGTATGGAACCTCTTTTCAGTCCCAAATATGAACTTCATATGAACAAATATAAATCCAAACACACTTTTTATATAATCACAATGGAAAATAAGTGTCTTTAAATGTTCGATGATAACCCAGTTCAAAGCTAAGATATAGTATGTCTTGGATTTAATGTAGGAAGAGTTTTATGTTTGTGTGATTGTGTTTGTATGTGTGTCAAATTTAAAAAGTAATTTAAATTGCTCTAAATGTTATGTGAATTTAGATATAAACTGAGATAATTGGGAATTTTCAGAAGCTAAGACCCAGAGAGAGATATTTTAAATTATTTTCACTCACATCTGCCAAATGCTCGGGAAATGAATAATAAAGTAATCGAGAACTTATGTGGGTACTTAGGTACATGCATTTATTTTACATTATGCCAAACATGTAGTAGGTGCTGGTTATATACACAAGACTAGAGAATATCTTTAGATAAATAAGTTACACACTTGTATTATAATTTTGTTAATGAAGTTGAATTCTGGATTGAAAAGAAATCTAAATATGACTAAGGATAACAATTACAGGAGCTGAATTCTGTATGTTATGTTACCATGTGATGATTAAACAAAAAAATAAAATTTCTGATTGGGCAGACCCTGAGTGTAACGATGGTCCTTATTTGGGAACACACGGGAGATGGCAATAGTAGTTACCGAGAGGATATTTTAATAATAAGCGTGTATAACTACAAATACAAATAAGAATAACACTACTAAACCTACCACTTGACTCAATTATGCATAGCAAACATGTAGTGTGAAACAAAGTTATGAGTAGTTAGTATTTACTGCTGGGCACTGAACAGAACAAAAACTTCAACTTCAATAACTTAGTTAATCAGTGCACAAATTCAAACCAGCTGTCCTTCATTAGTTCACGTGACTGCCCTAAAACCACTACTTCCGTCAACATGTGATGTCACAGAATACCATTGGTTGGTATGTTTGATGTTGCTATATTGGGGTGGGAGGGTAAAACATTTCTGCCTGCTGCAGTACTGAAAATTAATTACTGTCAGGTTGGGCATCCCGGATATGTGGAGTTGAGGTGCACACCCGCACAGTGGGTGAACTGTGACACGTTCAACCTGGGCATGCATTATCTGTGGGGCTGGAGTGTGCACCACCACCGCATGCTGTATCACTGGAACCTTGACAGGTTCAACTTGTGCATTTTGGATCAATATGGCTGGGGTGCGCACCATCACAAAATGATGAAGTACTTTCACCCTCTTAAGCTCTGGAGCTGAATGGACCGTGGCACAATGCCTCACAGGAGCTTGGACATTAAGCTTGGTGACATTAAGCTGTAGCATCGGAGCTTTGACCTGCTGTGCACCTCAACTCCACATATTCAGGATGCCCAAACTGACAGTAATTAATTTTAAGTACTACAGCAGGCAGAAATGTTACACCCTCCCACCCCAGCAGCTAACATAGCAACAACAAACATAGCAACCAATGGTATTCTGTGATATCACATGTTGACAGAAGTAGTGGTTTTAGGGCAGTCATGTGAACTAATGAAGGACAGCTGGTTTGAATTCATGCACTGATTAACTTAGTTTCCGGGTTCCTGACACTGAGCTTGGTTCCAGCCCAACCAAAGTTGTTATAGAATTCCAGGAGACATGTCCAGACATAAAATAATAACCTGGGCACCTAAGGAACAGAGATCAGTGGAAGGCCAAAGACCTAAAACCTGGTCCCGGCCCAACCAAGTTGGGTTTAGAATTCCAGAAGTGTGCATGTCATAGCAATCTTTAAGAGTAACACAATTTCATCCTTACAGAAAATGAAAAGTGTATTTATGGAGAACAAAAAGTAGAAGTGTTTCAGCATATAGAAAATGGTGAAAGATAGGGAGAGATAGAGTAAGATGGAGAGAGAGATGGAAAAGTAGTGCTCTCCTATTAGCATAGCTCTATATGTATAACCCTGAATAAAGAATATGGTAATGTGCATGGAAACTGCAATCATTTATAGATTTGTTTTTTAGTCAAATAGAATATCACATCCTCCGACCTTTTGTCAGACATAACTTGTGTTCTACTCTTAAACACTTATATGTAGTAACTAATAAATTAGGTCCCTTAAGAGTGCTTTAAAATAGTATATGAAATGTAAAATATAAATTTCCCTTAAATTTCATAAAATAACACAATGCTCTGGGCCTCTGAGGTCCCTCACAGGGAATAGAGCTCCTGAGCTGAGCAATGACTTGTTCCCAACCCAATCAAAGTAGTTACAGCATTCCAGGGGATGTGTCCTGATATAACCTAATGCACTGGGACCCCGAGATCCCTGCTAGGGCACAGAGGACCTTGAAGGATACTGAATGTGGTTTAGTCAGATTTTGAACTAAACATTAAGATCAGCAATATTCCTCATATGGACATGCAAGGGTGGAACTTCATTTTCTTGATGCTCTTAATAGGTAAAAACAGAAAGGTACTGAATAATTTTAAGAGTCTCATGTTATTGTGCATGGATAATTATGCTTTTTAAATAAGATTAAAATGTAGTTGGCTGGTTAGCTCAGTTGGTTAGAGTATTGTGCTAATAACGCCAAGGTCGTGGGTTTGATCCCGTAAGGGCTAGTTCTTTTCAGAGTCAGCTGTGGCTAAATGGATAGGGTAGAGGGCTGGGGACCAAGAGATTGCTGGTTCGAAACCCAATCTAGGCAAGTCGTGGCTGAAGTGCCATTGATCAAGGCACCCAACCCCCAAACTGCTCTTTGTGCGCCTCAATGGAAGCAGCAAAATGTTCCGGGTGTTCACACCTGGATTAAATGCAGAAAATAATTTTCCTATGGGGATCAATAAAAGTAATCAAAATCAAATTATATAAAATTATAATTCTACTATCTGCTTCAGTGTTATTGATCAATCCATGGATTCAAACAGAACTGCTATATAGTTTATGTCCCCAAATAATCCCTAAATCATTCCAGAGAATGAAAATCCTTATAACATTATGCATAATGTTTGATTAAATAAACGCTTTAGTCACAAGATGCAGTGTTTTCAAGAGCCTCATCCAAAGGGACTAAAAAAAGACAAGTTGCACAAATGTCCCTTGGTCTTTTTTTGACTATAGGAATCATGTTAGATTCGTTAATGTTCATTCAGACTCTTTTTTTTAATTGATGCGACTTTTTTTTCAGCCCTCTTACAATATGTTCAGTAATTGCCAGTGAGATAATGAGCCCTGCCACGGGGAGAGTGAAAAGTGTTTCTTTTCTAGTGGGTTCTTTTATTCATAAATCACGACACGACTTTGAAATTTGTGCTTTCCCTTTTTTTGAGAGTGAACTTGGCTCACTCGAGAGCCAAGTTGCGACTTAGATTCAAAAGAAACAAACTGGTTTGTGAAACTTGAGGATTTTTATTTTTAGGTATTTAACATAAACGTATTGAAGTTTAATGACAGTTTCTGAAAGTCTGCTGCTCATTATGTGCATTGAGAGGTCTCATACTCTACAGACGTACAGTATATTATAAGCATATACATGGATAAGCTGCACGCTGGCTATAGAATGAAACCTTTATCATAAACTTCTTGCTGTTCACTAAACTTTGTCCATGTGACAACAAGCGTTTAAATTCCCTCTTTAAAAATATTTTAGTTCAGGCTTAGTTCTGAGCCTCCATGTACCTCTGTCTTCACCTCTTAAGCTTTTATGCCAATGATTTGCCATATTATCTACTGTCATTCAACCATCCAACAGTCAACTGGCTTCTTCTTGATGAGGGATAATTGTTTAACCTTACTTGAATTTCTCAATCCATTCATATACACTTTCTTCAAGACAAAACCCTTTTTCCATACTGTACGGTACAAACAACAAAAAGCAAATTCACTGCTTCTTTATTTTTGTATTTATTTTGTGGAAAATCTTTTTAAATAGAAATTTCTCTATAATTCTAATCTCATTCTGTTCTTTACACTTTAATGGTAAATTCATAAAAAAATAACAGTTACACAAATTCTACTTAAAACTAATAATAAGCCATACAGCTAAATTCTTGAGAGAATTCTGATACAAAGACTCCAAATAAAAGTAAGTAACAGTACTAGACAGATTTACTTTCATACATAATGCAAAAAAGTTACGATTTTGCGATGAGTCTAATCGTGTTGCAAAAGCTGATTATTTTAAGAGCGCTACAGGAGGTCATTTCTACCTGTAGCCATTAAATTATATAACTCCTCTCTTAACGTATGACATCTTGGGCAATATTTACCTGTAATTCACCTGCAATTTTAATTTTAATTGTGTATTTTATATATCAACGGGTGCATCTATAACAATTGCAATTTTCCTCAGGGATTAATAAAGTATTTATGATTCTGATTCTGATTTAAGAACACTCAACATTTCCTGACAATGATTTATATGTTTGTAACAAATGTATTTCCTGTGCCAATCATGTTTCTGGGCACTAACACAACATCTACCATCAGGACGGAACATAAGGAACAAACAAACACAGAGCAACAAATGCTTGCAGATGGTCCTCCAGCAAGTCGTCCTTTAGTCACGCATCCAAGCTTCTGCTGGAAGCCGTGATCACAGAAGATATGCAAAGATTAGATGTTTCCATCATTCCTGTCTTTCCCTCATGTCTAGTTCATCCCTGTTTATCCTACCTCACATACACACAGGCATGTAAACACACATATTCACAACTCTATATTCAGTCTAATAAGCTCATGGTGCCTTAGGATGAAAAACATTAGATTTTTCATTTGATTTCATCATGGTCTGGATTTGGCAGTCTGGGGTAGATTTGTGAGATCTGTGTGAAACTGCAAAGAATTAGCAATAGGAAGACTGTACAGATTTTTATGATAGGATGTATTTTATTTTCCATGAAATTACATTAAACACTTGTAACTCAAAGGAAGTTGAATCTGCCAAAATACCTATACCTAACCTATGTTTTTTGAACTGTGTTGGCTAAAATGTCTTGCACAGTCAACATATTTTTGTTTTGAAACCCATTTAAAAAACATCATGTCTTAATGTTTTATCCGTTCCACAACCAGCTCTGATGTGTATTTTGGATTTCCTGCTGGAATTGTGAGATTGTGTCTACATTTCAAGTTTAATCAAGCTTTTAATTCCGCTGGCTACAAAAGCATCACACTATGACTACCATGCTTATCCGTTTGTAGAGTGTACTTAGCTATAAACACCTTACTTTTACTTCTTCAAGCCTTTCTGCCCAGGGTGACGTGAAGCTAGCTTAACTCTAGACAGTGACCGGTGTTCTAGCAGCTTCTTTATCATTTTAAACCTGTGCTTTTGTGGTTCTTAGTTGCTCCTGATCTAAACCAAATCTGATATTTTTTTGGCAGCAGAATGCATGTTTGGAAATATAAAATATTTTTGTACTAACCTAAATAAAACTAAATCACGTTTTATTTGTCACATACACAGTACAACATGTATTTAAATAATCAAAAAATGGGCTCAGGAATATTTTAGAGAACATTATCTGTGAGCTAAAACTCTATAGTTCAAAGAAGAAGCCCCAGAAGTGCAGACGT
>JAOUQT010078468.1:0-10098 GCA_025769995.1 Xyliphius kryptos
ACGGGGAGAACATGCAAACTCCACCCAGATAGGGATTCGAACTTGAAATCCCCAGCGCTGAGAGGCGAATGTGCTAACCACTAAGCCACCGTGCCGACCAAGCCCCTTAAATTATAGATAATTTATATGAACTTATTTCATAATTTTCAGACATTTTCATCCACAGAGAAGTATTTGTAGTATAGGTTTGACAGTTTGGGGTCGGCGCACCTGTATACAGTCCCCTTGGAGCAATGAGCATTAAGGCAGTTGTTGGTTTGTTGGCTAAAGTGCCCTTGCCCAAGACAAGTGACCCCAATTGCTCCCGTGTACAGGGCTTCCCACCGCTCCCTTCAGAGTGTATTTGTGTGTGTTTCACTGCACGGATGGGTTAAATGTGGAGGACAAATTCCTCTATGTGTAAGTACTGTAGGAAAAATCGATCACTTTATCACTTTATGAGCGTTTAAGGCCTTTTACAAAATGCAACTGCACTTTAAACCCTCAGATCTCAGATTAACAGCCCATCTCCCCAACCTCACTCATGTAGCCAAAACAAACTGCACCATGGAAGCGGTGACCCGTTTGATTCAATCTCACCCGCATATCAAAGAAGTGCACGAAGGACTAATATATAATCCTCGTTGATTTCCTGTTTATTCAAAGCAGTAAAGCCGTTCTACCAGGAATCCTAACAGCGGCACTCAAGGGCACGGAAGCCAGACTAATCTATAACTTGTCAAGGTTTTCCGATTTGCAGACCTAATATCACTCTCTCTCATATTATCTAAATCCTAAGACAGATATTACAGGTGCACTCACCTGACCGTCTACATTCCTATCCCTCTGACTAATTGTTTTTTCCCCCATCAGTGAAACAAACAGTAACCGTATGCGGACTGAGTCACAAACAAGTCCCCCCCCTACCGTGGCGCCTGTTGCGCAATGTCTTAATAAGCCCATAAAAGGCTAAAATGAAACCGAAGTGCAGTTAGTTATCATCTGGCATCAATTAACATTTCTAAACCGTTCTATGAGGGCTGAAATGTTACCCGTCAGTGTCACATTCTTTAATAGCCGCGTTTGCCTGCTGCCCGCTAGATAAAACAATCGCAGGAAATTCCAACGCTTTCAAATGAGTGATCCAAACACGGCAGCGGGTCGATTGATAGGACTTGAAGGTCGGCCGCGCTCTAGTTGCATTCCAAAACACCTACAAACGGCCTGCACCGTGACGAGCAAACGGCGCGGCAGATTGCAGATGTTGCAGCGACTGGAAGGACGATGCTATCACTCATGTCAGGCACCGGCATCGCATGCAAACCCTGTGCAGCCGAAACGCCGGCATGAGACGGTCAATTGACAGAAAACGAAAAAGGCTACAGGACACATTCATAACCTTCCCAGTCACAGGTCAAGTGTTGCTTCAGTGTTTTTGGAAAAAAAAAAAAAAAAACCTGAGGGATCTGAGACTAATCGGAATGGTATTTTTCTTTTGCCGCTAAAACATTCACCCTCTCAAGAGGCTTGTAATCAACATCTGCTCCAGGACCCACTTCCACACACGCCTTGTGTTTCATTCCTTGCCGATAAAGGATTTTCTCCATTTCCCCTGAAAACGAAACACTTTTAATGGCAGCTGCAGGGTCCCGTTCTTACAGTACGGGACTCCCCCCCCACACACATCCCCAAATTTATCAGCCTCGTAAAGATTCCAAGCTGAATCATATGCTGACTGTATGAAATAGTGATTTTAATGTCGACGCCATGAACCTGTTGGAGGCCCATGGGCACGAGAGACTTTGGATATGTGTCAAAGTTCACAATTCCTAAATTGAATCAGAAGCTCACCTATTGTCCTGATTCACGTAAACACGCTCGTTATACCCACCCAAATATTTAAGGCATGAGCAAAACTACCCGTCATTCAGAGGTCTATCATTCACGGGGTTTCACTGCAGGGCCTGTAAGAACTGGCTGCCTTTAGCTCCCGAACTTTCCTTTTATCCTTATTATTCTTTTGCGGTAAAACTATTATGCATTTGGGAGGGAGGGGGAAAAAAAAAGTTGTTTGTAGACTGCTGCAAAAAGTGGAAATCCTGGCTTGGGGGAAATGTGCATGTATGAGTGTGTGTGTGTGTGTGTGTTTGTGTGTAACCCCTCCTACCTACCTCTAGTATAAATGCACTAACGGCTGGAGTGAGCAGTCAGACTAATATCCGAGTGGAACAGCTGCCTTCGCAAACAGAACAGCCAGTGGATTAGCGTTTCTGCACGGACGCCTCTGAGACGCAATAAACCCGAGTTGAACTTTGCCTCTTCACAGGTACGGACACTTCTGTCTGCCCTCCAACTTCTGACCTGCAGATTTATTTCTGTCTAACTGTCTAGCAGTAAAACCTAAATGTCCTGTCATTGGGATGAAGGCGGTGGTGGTAGAGGAGGTGGTGGGTTGGTGGCCTTTAAGGACTATAAAAAGTAGAACCCCATCATTAGGATTCAATTTTATACCTAACGACTGGCTGCAGCCTGAGTAGGAGCCTTGCTGAACCCGTCTGCTGGACTGTCCGGACAGCCTTTGTCCTTGTCTCTGGTGGTCAGATGACTGGGTTACATATTTGCAAGGCGCGACCCCGGCGTTTCTATTTTAAATAAACGCAAAATGAAAGTAAACAGACGAGGGTTTTGTGCAAGCCGGGGTTCGAGGCAGAGCTTCTGAGACGCTGGATTAACGGAGTGTTATTCATTTTTGTGTTCCTCCAGATTCCAGACAAAATGAAAGCGATACTCCTGTCTGTCTTCTGCTGCTGTCTGCTGCTTGCTGTCACACGCAGTGCAAGCAGCGCCAAACTTGACCTCAGCCGAGTTTTAAAAAGAAGGTGAGTCCTCTAAAGCCTTTGTTCGTAACCATTGGGATGGCGGTGAGACGGTCGGCTGGGTTTCTAACGATCTGAATTCTTTCTGCACAGCCTTTTGGTACAGAGAACAAAAAGGGATTTGGTTCGCCTGTCGGCATCGAAGGAGACAGAACCTGGGCATTTCGTTCGAGTCGAGGATGTCAAGGACTCCCTGCTTCCACAACCGAGGTAAGGAGGTTTTTATACACAGAGTCTTTAATGAACATTTGGGGTTAAAAAGAGTCAAAGCTCATCATCCTCCTTTCCTTCTCCTCCAGCATGGGAGTCAGTGTGAGGACCAAGCGCTCCATCAACCAGTCCAGGAGGTCGGGCTGCGCCCTGGGCACGTGTGCGGTGCACGACCTGGCGCATCGCCTGTACCAACTCAACAGTAGAATCAAGTCTGGCAATGCCCCCATCGATAAGCTCAAACCTGACGGCTACGGACGCCGACGCAGGTCTGTTCCCGAGAGGAAGGTCAGCCTGGAGATGCGCGATGGACAATTACAGCCGGTGTGGAAGTTGGACAAACTAGAGGCTCTGCTTAGACAGACCTGAGGGCGAGGAGACAAACTCTGAGATCCAGCAAATGCCTCAGACTCCTGCCAGGAGTTCTCCAGCACGTTGGCTGAGCAAGGGAACGGCCTGGCGAGCAGCGGCGTCTCCCGAGAAGCCAGTCTTCAAGCTGTTTTCATGAGCACTGTGAAAAAGAAACACCGCGGCGGTACGCTACAGGACTGACCTCTGGCTGCACCGAATTCTGGAGGGGAGAATATACGTTCCCCTTTGAAATTGCACCGCTTTTTACTGTTCCTCTGGTGGACTACTTTTTTGGGATTATGAGCCCTTCAGTGACTGCCGCACACAAAAACCCAAATAAACCGAAACCTCTGGACCTAAAGCCACCGAATTCACCAGGGCGCGAACGACGTTGGGCGGTCATTCTGGAGGACTTCTAGTTGTTTTCCCAACTACGTTCCTGGACACTGTACGAGGGGTGGACGAGATATTTGAAATGCCTTTACTGGGCCTTCTAATATACTTGAACTTCTATTAGAGATATGTGCAATCTATAACTCTATTTGTCGTTATTTGAATAGAATGTGTTTATGTGTCAAAGATAGATATTATTTAATTGTCTTATATACATTGTACTACTTCAGAACAGATGTTATTTTTTTATTGTATAGGGGAAGAATATGGGCATTGTACATTGTATGTTATTCATTTGGAACGTTCATAAGTCTGTAATAATATATTTGGTGGGTCCTGTGTGATGTCTCAATGCCATCCAATAAACATCATGGCAAAGTCGATCTTGTGAAGCTCTTTTCTCTTCCGTCGTGGCGCCGATGGAGAATAATGTGCTGGGAAGAAGGTTCTCGTCCCCCATGGCCGGCCGTCGGAGGTGCGAGTACAAATCCGGCTCAAACCGGACCGGGATTCGGAGTGGAACCGTGGCTGATGGAAGACAGACTGTCCAGCAAGGATGCTGTTCTTCTAAAGGGGTGGGAGGGTCACATTCCAAAAAGATGTAGAGCACAGGCACCCCAGAGGACATTCCTCTTCAACACATAATTACCATTCCTGTCTTAATGAGAAGGAACTTGGGGTATGTGTGTTTACGACGGGTCATGCTGCTTCAATATGTTTTTTACATACTGAGGTTCCAAGGGGCGG
Organism: Xyliphius kryptos; assembly: GCA_025769995.1. Taxonomy (NCBI): domain Eukaryota; kingdom Metazoa; phylum Chordata; class Actinopteri; order Siluriformes; family Aspredinidae; genus Xyliphius; species Xyliphius kryptos. The sequence goes on from JAOUQT010078468.1 coordinate 4,557, forward strand.
CGGGATTTCGGAAAAAAATCTAAAAATGTTGCACTATAAACATTAAAAAGGTTATAAAGTTTTTTTACGCTGTAGAGTTTCTTTTTTCAGGTTTAGGGACTGAACACGGATCGGTGTCTCTACTGTACTTTCACATCTAAAATCCTGTTCTTCAAAAATTTGTTGACTCCTAGTTCCGGTTTTTACAGATAAAGACGTTGTTTCCAGAAATTGTTCTTTTCAGTAAAAGTTCACCAGTTGGAACTGCATCGGTTCCACCCTTCTGTCCAGTTCATCCCAAATAATCTCACCAGGGTTGGAGTCTGGAGACATCCAGAACATTTTGTTCTTTGAAGCCCATCGCTTTGTTCTCATGTTCCAATGTTGTTCTAATGTAGTTGTAGGTCATTATTCTTCTGAAATAAGAATTCCTGACCAACTAGGTGTAAAGCGAAGGGCATGGCGTGGAGGTTTTCGTTTTTTTAAATCGTAGGAAACGTCCGTCTGCTTCATAAAGATTCTATGAAACACTATGAGGGTGTGGTATCAGTGGTTGGGGGTGTCGGGCCAGATGTTGCCAAGGTCCTCACAGCTGATCTTTGTAAATCTATGTGGATTAAAGTCCTGCAAAATAAACTTGTATAAATATTGTCTTTCAAATTCTAATTACAACAGCAGACTGATTTTACTTCATACCTGCAGCATTCGACGAGGTTCATCAGCTCATTAAGGAGGAGAAAAATAAATTTAAGAAATATGAAATAATAAACTGGGGCTTGGTGGTTAGCATGTTTGCCTCTCAGCGCTGGGGGTTCCCGGTTCGAATCCCAATCTTGGTGGAGTTTCCATGTTCTCCGCGTGTCTGTGTGGGTTTCCTCCGGGTTCTCTAATTTCCTCACACATTCCAAAAACATGGATTCCAGGTAAATTGAATGCTCTGAATTACCCTGTATAGTGTGTGTTCCGGGCGACACGGTGGCTTAGTGGTTAGCATGTTCGCCTCTCAGCGCCGTGTCTGCGTGAGTTTCCTCCGGGTTCTCCGGTTTTCTCCCACATTCCAAAAATATGAAGATAAATTAAATGCTCTAAATTGCCCTGTATAGTGTGTGTATGAGTGTGTGACTGTGTGAGTGAGTGTGTATCTGCCCAGTGCACGAGATGTTCTTCCCTGGATGGGCACGGGGAACCCCACCGCGACCCTAGTAGAGGAATAAGTAAAAGATAATGGATGGATAAATGGAATAATAATTAAAATACACCAATTTGATTAACAAACACAAAATAATTGATACCACAAGCAGAGTTCTCCACAAAGAAAGGCAATAAAACAGCAAACTCAATTCACTATGTTGTTATCTCCACCATTAATCTGCCATGGTTTCCTTATTTCTGTTTCTGCGTCCCTATAAAATCTAAAGTTCCCTATAAAGTTCCTGATTGCAGTGAGTAATTAAATGCAAACCTCTAGTTAAGAATAAATGAAGGGGCGTCTGTGACTGGTTTCCTCAGAATGCAGGGTCGTGTTTTAAAGCGCAGACGACTTTTGAAGTATTTAAAGTGGAGTACATTTGTGCAGATGGACTGAAAGGCCACTAAACTTCCTGTGGCTTCCACTGATGATCCTAAAAGAGGTCGTGGTTCCTCCAGGGGTCATCTCAGGGACGAGATCTACATCCAAACGATGCTCCGGGACTCAAACCTCATCGTGCGTTAGTAAGGAATACTAACATTTATACGATTTTGGCTCCATCTAGTGGTCAGAGTTATAAAATACAGGCATTACTGAAACTTGACAATACAATCCTTCTGCTCGTGTATTTTTTCTGTATTTTCTACAATTTTAAAACTTTTAATTTCAATTTGAACATATTTTCATGTAGAATTAATTTATGTTTCTGTAAATTTCTCCTGGGAATTAATAAACTGATTCTGGTGTGCCTAGTGGTACAGTGTTTTTGGTGGCTTAGTGGTTAGCAAGTTTGCTTGTCAGTGGTGGGCACGGGGAGAACATGCTGCTCAGATCAGGATTTAAACCTGGAGCCCCAGTATAAATCTCATATTTAAAATTCTAATGGCAAGAGCAGGACGTCAAAGCAGACTGATGTAGATTTATACCTGCATCACTCAACGAGGTCCATCAAGGAGGTTCATAAGTTTTAGAAATAAGGAATAATAAACTGATATACACCAATTTGGGCGTCATGGTGGCGTAGTGGTTAGCACATTCGCCCCTCAGCGCTGGGGATTCCCGGTTTGAATCCCAATGGGTGGAGTTTCCATGTTCTCCCCGTGGGTTTCCTCCAGGTTCTCCGGGTTTCCTCCCACATTTCAAAAACATGGATTGTATGTGTGTGTGTGTGTGTGTGTGTGTGTGTGTGTGAGTAAGTGAGCGTGTGTCCAGCGATGGATTGGTGCCCTGTCCTGGGTGTATCTGCCCAGCGCCCGAGACGTTCTCCCCTAGATGGGCATGGGGACCCCCACCTCCCACCCTCATAATGGAATAGGCAGAAGATAATGAATTAATAAATGAATGAATGAATGAATACACTAACTTAAATAATACACACCAAATAACACACCACAAGCAGAGTCCCCTGCAGGAGGCAATAAAACAGCAAACTCACTTTACAATGTTTTTAGCTCCACCATTAAACCTGTGTTTTCTTTATTTCTGTTTCAGAGTCTCTATTTAGTTCTCCGTCTCAGGAACGAGATCCACATCCAAATTAATCAGACCTTTATGAGGAATAGTAACATTAATGAGGTTTTTGACTCCATCTTGTGGTCATAGTCTCACAACACAGGCATTATTGTAACGTTCGACGATAAAATTTTGTACAATTTTAAAGCTTGTTTAATTTGATCTCAGACATATTTTCAGGTCAAATTCATTTATATTTCTGTCATTTGCACCCAGAAAGACTGTATGTTTGTATGTTCTCCTCATTTTGCTTCAATATTCTCTGACTTCAGGATTACTGGACAACTGCAACAACCTCAGAACCTCAAAACCTCAGAACCTGTGTACAAAAAGCCTGAAAGCTGAGTCCACTTTAATCATGTGACTTGTCTTTTTGGAAAACACAGAGCCGTTTATTTCAGTCCTGTGGAAATTTACAGCCCTTCAGGAGCCTGTGTTTGGCTTTTCCTTATTGAGAGGCACCGGGGCCCGAAATCACTCCACCAGAACCTCATCCAAGAAGCATTAAGCAAACACTCCATTAAAGATGGATGACTGAACACAGCGTCTTGGGAAACGGGGATTATCTGTACAATAAACCAGTTGCACACAGATCATTATTTTAAAAGATGAGATGAAAAGCAAACTCCTCCGACCTTCTGTTTTCTGTTGCATAACTTTCGGTCTTTCTCAGGCAGTTTGTATTAATGAGCCTCAGGCTGGGTCACGGAGCTCGAGTGAGGCTTTATCAGCAGAAAATCCAGCTTCATTACCCAGAAAGCAAAGCGACTCTGACCAAATTCTGACCCACTTCAGTCATCTTCATCTGATAGAGTACCATTTATGGTTCGTCTGTGGGATCAAGTGATCCTCTATCAACAATAAAATCCAGAACATCGTGGACGCTAGGCAGGGTGCCAATCCATTACTGGGCACACGCTCATTCACACATCCACACACACAAATATACACCATACTGGTCAATTTAGAGCATTCGACTTACCTTGAATCCATGTTTTTGGACTGTGGGAGGAAACCGGAGAACCCAGAGGAAACCCACATGGACATGGGAGAGTAAATGGAAACTCCACCCAGATCGGGACTCGAACCGGGAATCCCCAGTGCTGAGAGGCGAACGTGCTAACCACTTAGCCATCATGCCACCCCTATATAAATAAATATATATAGTTTGACCTTGAAACCATGTTTTTGGACTGTAGAAGAAGCTGACACTGGGCGAACATGGAAAGTCCACCCAGATCGTGATTCAAACCTGAATCTCCAGCATTTAGAAGCCGACATGCTAAGCACTACTCCACTGTGCTGCTCCCCACTTGTAAGTTAATCCATTATCTTTCACCTTATTTTATATTAAGAATGGGGGGGGGGGCAATTTAAAGCAGCCAATTTACCTTGAATCCATGTTTTTGGACTGTGGAAGGAAACCAAACCATGCGGACTCTGGGAGAACATCGAAAATTCACCCAGATCAGGATTCAGACCTGGCTCCCTAGCGCTGAGAGGCAGATTTACATGTGCTGCCACTACATGTAAGTTCATCCATTCATTATTGTCCGCTTAGGGACGGGGTGTCCCCCATGCCCATCCAGGAGAGAATGTTTTAGGCGCTGGGCAGATACACTCAGAACAGGGTGCCAGTCTATCGTTGGGTACGCACGCACTCTATAATACATGTTTTTGGACAGTTCTCTGGAAACCAGAGACCACGGAAGAAACCCACACGGATACGGGGGGAACATGGAAACTCCACCTAGATTAGGATTCAAACCTGGATCCCCAGCGCTGAGAGTCAGGCGTGCTAACCACTAAACCACCTTCCCTAACATGTATTGTAAGTCGTTTTGGGAAAAAAGCGTCTACAAAATGACCTTCTGTAAGGTGATGGCTCCACCCTCCACATCAGTCCCAGTTTTCTGTGATCCTCTGGTCTGGTCTGGTTCTCCATTCTTCGGTGTTTCAAAGTTAAGGTCAGCAACCAGCAGTTATGCAACACATGATGAGGCCCACACCAAAGCCATAGAGACGTGGCTTTATACGTTTATATCCCGAAACCTCTGTACTTTCCGTTCTGTACTTACAAAAAATAAACTTAATGCGTTTTAAAATACGTTTGTCAAGTGGGGCAGCAGACGGAGAACTCAAAGCTAGTTGAACTGCAGTGTAAGTGTTATTACCAGACATCTGAGAGCGGGGGTGGGGGGTGGGGGGAGATCTGTATGATCAACAAGTGAACATGCCATTGTAAATCATACAACTTAACGTGACCATTAAAACACGGATTATATAAAGTGCTTTTCTCAAATGATCCCTCTTGTCTTTTTAACTTTATATTTTTAACCTTAGTAGAGTTCTGAGAACCATTAACATAGAACCTTAAACCCCATGCACACTTAAGTGTCCTTAAGTGTCATTGCAATGCACCATGGGTACTGGATGAACCAGTAGAGGGAGCAATTCATTTATATCTTTATTTTCTAAGCAGTTTATTTTAATAGGGCTCAAGGCTATCCCGGCGCTGAGCGGGTAAGAGGTTGGTGGGAACAGCCTGGACTGTACACAAACACACACACACACACACACACACACACACACACACACACACACACACACACACACATATTGACTTTGACGACTTTTATTTTGCAGAGATTTACACAAACCATAACCATTAATACTATCGCCCAACGTTAACCATAACCTTGCACTAACTATAAATTAACCATAACTATAACTATACAACAATGATTTACTTGTGAGGACCAGCTTGATTTCCACAGTTACGGGAGGTTCCCACAGTGTGAGTGTGTAAACAGATTTTGGTTCTCACAATGTAGACCTGCCCTCCCCTCCCCTCACACACAC
>JAOUQT010078477.1:0-20275 GCA_025769995.1 Xyliphius kryptos
AGTGTGCCACAATCTTCATGGGCTGAGCATTCAAAGCCCTCTCTGTAGTTCTACAGAAATACAGCTTCTAGTTATTTTTGTAATGCTTTAGCAATATTGTTGTGCATACAATTATGCCAATAAATGATCGTTTTTTCTTTTTGCCCCACTAAATGTGATCTACATTTAATTCATCCTGATTTTATTATATTTTATTATTCTGTTCTTTTATCGTGTTAAACCGAAAATATGCAGATAAAATGAAATGGGTTGTGTAATAAATTTGTAATAGTTATATATATGTAGTTGTTTTTTTATCCTTAAAATAGGTTTCATTTACAACACTCAGTTTTTTTATTAGGTAGTTTGAGTAAATGTGTAGACGAATTTTAAGCTCAGTGTGAAGGCAAACAGTGATTCACGACATCTAGTGGATAAACGTGGCATTAAAGGGGGTCGCGAATTAAAACAGTTTTCCCAGAACCCAATCTGGGTGGAGTTTCCATGTTTTCCCCATGTCTGCATGGTTTTGCTCTGGGTTCTCCAGTTTCCTCCCACAGGCCAACAGCGAGAATTCAAGGTAAATTGACTGATTTAAATTGCCCCATATCTGTGTGCTTGTGTGTGCCCAGTGATATATGGGTGTATCAGCCCAGCCCAGCCCAGCCCCCCAACACACATGGTGGCTTAGAGGTTAGCACGTTTGCCTTTCAGCACTGGGATTCCTGGTTAAAATCTTGATCTGGATGGAGTTTCCATGTTCTCCCTGTGTCCACGTGGGTTTCCTCCCACAGTCCAAAAACATGGATTTAAGGTAAATCGAATGCTCTAAATTGCCCCATATAGCTTTTGTGTGTTGATAAGACAACGTGTATAATCTAAAGTTTTTTATTATTAAATTGTGGAATTTTATGAATCGTATGAAGTAAAATGGTTAATAACACGGCTTTGGGAACTAAAAAACTGAGCGGACACTTTTCTTCACGGCTCTTGTTTCAGCCGAACTTTAATCATGTAGCACAAGAAGAGCATGTGAAGCGGATGAGAGTTGTGAGTTATTTTTGTGGAATAAAGATGTCAGAGAATATTAAGAACGCTGCGGCCGATCAGACAGACACCGGGGTGGTTTTGGGGTTTTTAGAAGAAGCAGAATCCTGGCAGCTGCGCAGCTCCCAGTTTCCCAGTAAAGTGGGCGGCAGGCCGGCGTGGCTGTGTCAGATCGGATTACCGTCTCTGTCGGAGTTAACGTGTGACAAATGCCAGACGCCTGCCGTCTTTCTGCTGCAGGTTTACGCTCCGATTACTGATCAGCAGAGCGCCTTTCACAGAACTCTGTACGTCTTCTGCTGTAAGACACCGGAGTGCTACACCACCCACGATCACCGCTGCTTTAAAGGTAATCACAGCTTTATCCACTGTGCCCGACTCCTCAGTAAGGATAGTAGCTATTGGCTGTCCTGAAAGTCACTAAGTGCCCCAATTTGAATAATAGCCAATAAGAAATAAACATTGTGGAATATAAAAAATAAGTAAAAAACACCATAAATATGTTACAACTACAAATAAGCTCTAAATAAATGAACTTCTGTTGATTCCTTTTGCCTTTAAAATAAGTAGTCACTTGCCACCACTATGCTTCACAGTAGGTGTGCTGTATTTCCATAATTTTTTCATGTTTAATGTCTTTGTCTTTTATGTTTGTTTTTATGAAATATGCTTTTTGGAGTTCATTCCAAAAATGGTTTATTTTGTTGTCATGTGACCATAAATCTTTTAGACTTATTGCAGTAGAATCCAAATTAAATGTAAGAAAACTACAGCACACAGGATCACCACTGCTTTAATAGAAATTTTAGAATAGGAATGAGGCGATTAATCGTTTTTTATAAACATAATATTAAATCTGGGTTTTTTTTGCATTTTGTTCCTTTTCATCACGTATATAAAGAGAAGGGTTTCCGGTAAACGAATGTTAAACATCTGTCCACATCCTTTTCCCACCCCACCTATTTTCAAACATACAAATATACTCCTCGCCTTTTTTTTGCTGCATCCTTAATAGGCTTCACACATAATGTTTAATGTTATATGCTTGCACAACAACTTTTCTAGCTTGCATCCTTTTGTTTTAGTATATAGAAGCCAGTTACCCCGGAAAAATGAGTTTTACTCACATGTTCCTCCCACCGATGAGAAGCCTGCTGATGATGGTGAGGATCATGGTGCACTGAGTTCAGGAGTAAAACTCTGTCAGCTCTGTGGCTGTGCTGGCCAGAAAGCCTGTTCACGCTGCCATGTGGTCACCTACTGCAGCAAGGAGCATCAGGCCATAGACTGGAAACAGTGTCACAGGAAAGAATGCGGTAATAAAGGTAAGTTATGAAGTAAGAAGTTTTGTGATGTCCTTTGATCCTTTTAGATGTTTTAGACATAGTAGATCCACTGTTGTAATAATTCTATATGTTTTCACCCCAGCATCCTCTGAGTGCCAAAATTTATTTCTGTTTCCTGAGTGGGAGCTGGTTACAGAGCCTGAGGAGCTACCACAAAAGGAAGAACAGATATCCGATTCGAACTCTTTGGACCAAGCAAATCTTAACTCATGTGGTGAGTTTAAAAATTAGCTTTTTGCCTGAATAAATTCTGATGATGACTTGGAAGCTGTTAACATTTGATGTTAAGACTTGAAGACAACAAAGGATTTGGTACTTATACTGATGACCTGTCCTGACAGATTTGGAGGAAAATGAGCTGGAATCCATGGCACAACATGAATCCCAGGACAGTAAAGTGTTCCAGAAGTTTAAGACTCGAATTGCTGCAGAGCCACATCAGGTCAGTGTTTAACCGTCTAAAGCAGGGGTGTCTAAACTTTTAGTAAAGAGGGCCAAATTTAATAAATTTAAGATGCCTAGGGGCCAATAGTTCCTTCTGACATTTTTTCATACACACTTTTATAAAACAATTTTCAGTCACACTTACCTTTCATTTTCAAATGGTAATATAACTGAATATAAGCCACTCAGGTGTGAAAATACCTTCAATTTAAAATATTCAAAATCTGACGATATGTCCTCAATTCTCCATGCCACAGTATTGTACATAGACAGATAAAGTGTAAAAAGAAAAATTACATTTTTAAAGTTCTATAATTAATTTTTTTCTGACAGAGCTGGTGAGCCATAAATGACACAATTCAAGACTAAAGTTGCACGCCATGATTAGCCCGTGGGCATGCCTGGTCTAAAGGGCAAATATACACATAAACTGATCGGCCTCAATACAACCACCAATGTTAAAATTGTGGATTATCAGGGTACTATACATTTTTCTGTTACTTTTTTTTTTTTTTTTAGGTCTTGCGGTATTGTAGAGGAGGAGCTCCACTCTGGGTGTCATCAGAACATTTGCCCAGTAAAGCAGAAATTCCAAAATGTCAATGTGGCGCAGACAGAATCTTTGAATTTCAGGTGATGGGAGTAATACAATTTTTTTTTTAAATTGATCTTAAAATGCTCAAGTTTAATTAATTTAAAACATGAAAATATTTCCTTTGCAGATTATGCCTCAGTTGCTGAATCACTTAAAGGTGGACAGGCCTGATGCCAGCATCGACTGGGGGACGTTGGCCATCTATACTTGTTCTGCCAGCTGTGATCAAGGCAACAAATATTCACAGGAGTTTATATGGAAACAAGATTTTGCAGAGGATCGAGCACTATGACTGTTAAATGATTACTACCATATCATGAATAAACCCTTCCATGTCAATACAATACCTAATTATGGCTCAGATGGAGGTTATACATTAAATAATGTACAAAATATTTGTTACTTAATGTGATGGGTCTCAATAATTTCATACATAAATAATTTCATACATAAATTCCTCACATAAAGGCTTTTTATATCAATGCATTTGCAATATGATGTTTTTAAGTGATCAAATAATTTTAGCTGTAAATAATATTCAGTCTACCATCAGATCTAAAGTAGAGATAAAAACGCCTTGGGCATCAGTCTACTGCATTACACAGATGTAGTCACAGAAGTAGAGAATATTAGGTATACTATATTGGCAAAAGTATTCGCTCACCTGCCTTGACTCAAATACGATCTTAAGTTAGATCCCATTCCTTATCCATGGGGTTTAATATGACGTTGGTTCATCCTTTGCAGCTAAAACAGCTTAAACTCTTCTGGAAAGGCTGTCCACAAGGTTTAGGAGTGTGTTTATGGGAATTTTTGACAATGAAGCGCATTTGTGGGGTCACTGATGTTGGTTGAAAAGGCCTGGCTCTTAGTCTCTGCTCTAATTCATCCCAAAGATGTTCTCTCGACTGAAGTTTAGGACTCTGTGCAGGCCAGTCAAGTTCATCCACACCAGACTCTGTCATCCATGTCTTTATGGACCTTGCTTTGTACACTGGTGCACAGTTATGTTGGAAGAGGAAGGGGCCAGCTCCACTGAAAAATGTCTTGGTATGCTGAAGCATTCAGAGTTCCTTTCACTGGAACCCACACCATAATCCCCTCTCCACCAAACTTTACACTTGTCTTAATGCAGCCAGACAAGTACTGTTCTCCTGGCAACTGCCAAACCCGAGATGAAGTAGCATGATTCGACACTCCAGAGAATTTGTCACCACTGCTCTAAAGTCCAGTGGTAGCATGCTTTACACCGCTGCATCCAACACTTTGCATAGCACTTGATGTATGGCTTGAGTGCAACTGCTTGACCATGGAAACGCATTCCATGAAGCTCTCTGCGCACTGTTACTGAGCTAAGCTGAAGGTCACATGAAGTTAAGAGTTCTATAGTGATTGACTACAGAAAGTTGCGGACCTCTTTGCACTTTGCGCGTCAGCATCATCTGACCCCACTCAATTTACATGGCCTACCATCTTGTGGCTGATTTGCTGTCATTCTCAAACACTTGCACGTCCTTAAAATACAGTGTAATGAAATATTTAGGCCCGTGGAAATTTCATGACTAGATTTCTTGGACAGGTGGCATCCTATTACAGTTCCACGCTAAAATTCACTAAAGCGCCTGAGAGCAACCCATTCTTTCACAAAGGTTTATAAACACTGTCTGCGTGCCTAGGTGCTTTATTATACAGTGTATACACCTGTGGCCATGGAAGTGATTGGAACACCTTATTCTGATCATTTGGATGGGTGAGCAAAAACTTTTGGCAATATAGTGTACTTTTTATTGCAGGGTTTTTTACTGGAATCAGCCAAGACCAGCTCATGGTCATTATGCCTTGACTCACTTTTATAGAATAGCGTTCAAAACCACATTTTAACATTCAAAATTGAATTTAAGAGCAAATACTTGAAGAAACTGAGAGACATTTGCATTTAGCCTCTAAACATCACAAATTTAAATTGAAATGTAACCGGTAAACAATTGGTGACGGGATCTGATGAGTCCAAAATTCAATGAGCATTATTTTTTTCTCGTTTTTAATTCATTTCTATTTAAATCAATGTAAATCCAGTTAGTTCGTTCTAGCGACTCAACACAAAAACATTTTTAAAATAATAAATGTATTGTTTAATACTGAAAACAGAACAGTTATATACACATGGTATATTTTATTTTTATAAAAGAATATAAATTCATACTGTAAATAGCATTTAAATTCAACAGCATCCAAATTTCTCTCCATTTTTGATACAAATTAATTTGACACAATGGATCTGATCATGAACCCATCGAGAATGTGTCCATGACCCACCATTTGATAAACGCTGCTCTATGGTTCAGGCTGTGGGGTGGGATCATAGCTCACCTGGAGAACATGCAAAATGTGTTTAATAAAGGTAAAAACTCAAACCTCTATTTAATTCTTATTCATCATACTGCATGAAACACTATTTGAATAAACATAATTGTTGGAACTTGGGAACATTGATAAGCAAGTCAGTTGTTTATCAAGTTTGTTTAAAACTGTTGTAATAAGAATTTAATAGTTTTTAAACTGAACTCATTTAAAAGAACGAGCAGCATGTCGCATGGATAAGAAATATTTATTTGCTTCTGTTGTAAAGCAAAGTAATAATTGGCAGAAAAACATGACAGCAGTGCTTAAGAGTGGGAATATAACCCATGTAATGAACATGCACCAAGAAGCTCCAAATTATATGCCTTCATGGTGTGGTGTCAAAGTTCGCATATGGACCTGTTTACAGAGGAAAAGTGCAAAACCTGGGGGAGGTGTGTAAAAAAAAATTATAATATATAATTGTTGATTTACATTAACCATATAAATCAATGGTGACATACCCTCATTAATTTGGAGGCAAAATTAAAGGAGAAAAAACACCTTACCTATTTAAAATTCAATTAGCAATAGGAACAAATTTAAAAGAAACAATTAAAACGGGAGCTTATTTAGTTTGTTCTACACCTCTCTTCATTGTCGTTCAAAGTGAACTGGACCTGAGCTCCTATAGTTTAGAGACGGTACACGGAACTTAATGAGACCACGAACATTAGATATTCATTATAAGGGTCGAGAATTAAGAATTTAACATTTCAGCAGATTAAAATGAAATAACAAAACTTCCGAACATACTGCATAGCGCTGCCTTAATGAAACAAAGGCAAAAAAAAAAAAAAAACGCAACTTATTTGAGTGAACACTGGATAGAGCGAAAGCCTGTTGCTGACAAACCGTAAAGCTGCAATATTTCAAATACTTTGCTAATAGCTTAGACAGATTTCCTTATACTTCTATGGACGCATCCTAGAAGTAAACAGTCTGCTTGTTAAAGGAATGTGTGATATCTACAAAAAGGTGGCAGAACCATTAAAACCATTAAAACATTCCTGTAAAACCATGGATTGTGACAGTCACAAAAAAAAGGAATAAAACATGTCCATCGACTAAAGTTGAATAAGATGAGTTCGTATGTACATAGATAAACGAAATTAAAAACAGATGTCCCAGTAGATTTAGTTCTGCCAAACAAAAACCAGCACGTCTTATGTTGTCTTTCTGAATCCTTTTAGAATAGGATATATATTTTCAAAAGCTTCATAGATTTCTCCTCTGACTTTAGCACCTAGGAAAATAAAACAAAAATAGATCAAGGATCTGAAACCATTTCATAAAATAAAAAAAAATACAAAAACTAAACTAAAAATGTGTTTTACTTACCTGTAAGCACAACTTTGCCTGATACAAATATTAATAAGACGATTCTGGGCTTGATCATTCTGTAGATTAAACCTGGGAATAACTCTGGCTCATAACTAAAACAAGGAAAAAGTGAGGTTTAGGGCAACAGATCAAGCTGACTCAAAATGATTAATGCAACAACCCATTAAACAAAGATTAAGGTCATCACAAGGTTTCTTTAAAAAATGATTAGGGGGACAATCCTTGAGCAGCCAGCCACAAAAGGTACAGATTTTGTGTGTGAGTGTGTAATTCTGCATTGGGGATTCCCCTCCGCATTGGGGATCCAGGTTTGAATCCTGATCTAGGTGGAATTTCCATGTTCCCCCAATGTTAGTCATTCGCATAATTATAAAATTATACAGAATCAGGCTCCACAGCATCGGAGTGAACTCATTTAATTAAATACGCCAACGCGCAAGGTCCGCTCTTAAGGTTCTGGTTTACTTTTCGTTCTTAGAATTAATAAAGTTACTGCTGGGAAAGAGCATTCTCCCACAAGACTCCTCAACTCTGGAATAGCCTTTCAGTTACTGTTGGCGATTCTGAAAATGACTACAAACTTTTAAAAGTAGATGAAAAATATATTTACATTTGCATTCAATGAATTCCCTGTAGATAAAGGTGTAGATCTTGGGTTTGACTGTGTTGCATTGGTGGTCTCCACTGGTATTTGACCTCTTCACCCTGCTCTCTACTAAGTCTGAAGTATCTGCCCCTTTTAGTTCTGCTGCTCTAGCTAGTTATGGCAAAAGTCACATGCTGCATTGTGTGTCAATCATCCTACATTTATTGCATAATTACTGGCTTTATAAGCTCCTATTGCATTTCTTGTCCATTTTTCTGTGGTGTTGTCATCTCCTTGACTACGGCACCGCAGATATGACGATTACTGGATGAAACTTTGACGTCTTTGGGCTCTTGGCATTGCAGTCCTGAAGGATGGACTCAATTGACTTAATTTTTACTATTGTTAATACAGACACCTGATCACCACACAATCTGTACATGGCTGTTCTACACTGTTTATTCTGCCCGGTCTTCCCATGGTTTCTTCCTAAAAATAAAAAAACACCTCCAACATAACATGGAGTTTTTTTCTTGTCACTGTCACTACACCTTTAGGGGTTCAGGATTAGAACTCTTAAGCTGCATACATACTGTTGTGGAAAAAAAGCTATATAAATAAATTACCTGAACTTAACCCTAGTAGAGGATTAAGTTGAAAATAATGAATGAAAAAAAGGACATCCCTATTTTGCCTTGAAGGGTTTATTACCATTGCAATAAATGGTTGTCTAGATGTTGCTTCAGAAGATCTTGTGTAGTATTATTAATTCAAGCGGATTAATCCTTGGTACGGGTATATTCCATATAACGCCAAGATTCATCAGGTTTAAATTGTGAAAATGTGATTTGGGAAACATGAGGAAAAGAATTTCACTGATGCATCTCTAGTATCTCAAGGTGAAGACTTTTAGAGTGGTATAAAATTCCATCATCAATACAAGTTATAAAAATCCATGGTAGAAACTTAACTTACATTAAACTATAAAATTTATTTGCCTTCATTGTGTTGAACAAAAGCTTCGTTTTCTATACTAAATGTGAGTAACATTTATTTAAAAGGACTAACACTGACCTGCTAAACTGCTGATGGGTGAGAACCAGGCCCTCAAGTCGGATTGGGAACTTAACGTCACAGCTTCCAACCATGTTCTGAATTTTGAAGTCCAGAAATTTAGCAGGGAAGCCAAGTTTCTGCACAACTCTTGCATATTTTCTTGCTGCCAGACGTGACTGCTCCTCACTAAAATAGACAAACAAAAAAGAATAGATTTAACTCTAACTTTAATTCTAGATTTTTGAGAGTAATAGATTTTAGGTAACAGTGCTTTAGTCATTGTATAAAGCCTGACAAGTAATTTAATGTTTGTTTCTTACCTCTTAGCACCTGTGCACACCATCTTGCCTGAACTGAAGATCAAAGCTGTTGTTCTTGGTTCCCGTATTCTCATGATAACGGCAGCAAAACGCTGAAAGAAAAATCAGAGCGTTAAAACCGAATCCAACATAAAATAGAGTACTTTATTCGTTTTGTTTTCAATATTTAACACTAAACTTATTCTCTATAAAATGTGTCATTAGTATGCATTTGAATTTTAAAAACAAATTAATGGAAATTGTTGCTGTAAAAATAAAAAAATCCACCTGCCAGCACATCACCTAGGAATCTATTATTTAAATTCACTGTAATATACATTTCAGAAAACATCCCCCTTAATATCCATGCATTTATGTATGTAAATTTAATAACAATCTCAACACACTTTACACGACTGTATGTGTCCAACTTTACAGAAACAATATGAAGGCGGCCATGTGCATCAAAAAAGGTGCAGTTGGGTGAGTATGGTACAGAAAAACCCAACTGGCCCACACAGAGCCTTGACACCAACCCATTGAACACCTATGGTATGAACTGTGGTTGTGAGACCAGCCCTCGTCCATCAGTGTCAAAAAACACAAATGCTCTTCTATGTGAACAGAGGGCCAACCTATATATGAAGGTCTATAAATTTAGAATAAGAGGTCTTAAAAGCTCCACCTTGTGTTATTTGTCTAAATACTTTGCTCCAGAATACAAATATAAATTTGTTAAGAAATAGATCAGTTACCTTAGGATTATACTCAGCATTCCTAGCTCGCAGTGCTATTGTCTTCAGGTCAAGTTTGCAACCCAAGTTTACGGTCGACACAATGTTCCTTAAAAAGTAAACATAAAAAAAGAATATCAGTAGTAGAAACAAAATTACTCCATATATATCTGTGTACACAATCTGAACTCACTGTAGTTGAGGGACTATGCCTGAGCTCTCAGACGCAGGTGTGGCAGGGGTAATCGGGGTCATGGGTGTCAGAGGGGTGCCGTACATAGGTTGGTTACCCGGAAGGCCTGTAGTTGTGGGAACGACTTGTGAGTGATAAAGCTGTGGCGTCTGGCCTGATGTTCCCACCAGCGCACCTTGCTGTTGAGAAGCTGCCTGTTGCTGCTGCTGCTGCTGCTGCCTCTGCTGTTCTTCCAAAATTGTCAGACTACTAGCACTTTGCACAGGCTGTGGTGTAAGCCCTGTACCATATGGCATCATGGGGCTAAACATGGGCATACCAGGAGTCATGGCACCCTACACAAAGACAACAAGAGTCTTAACCTAACAAGTTGTTAAAGCATAAATTTGATAACATTGGCAAACAAAACCTCATAAATGTACAGTATTTCTTATTAGGTCACACAGACAGAATTACAGTCACATTTTCCCCTTTATTAGGATTTGTGATTTCTTTACCTGGGGAGATGCAAGACCTTGAGAGAATGGAGGTAAGCTGTTATTCTGCTCCATGTTGTTTATATATGAAGCAAACAGCAAGGGAAAATGACTGGTGGGCAGCAGAGGCTGTGCTCAGTTGTTGAAAGACATGTAGTTATGAAGACCTGCAGATGAGATGAGCAAAATAAGTCATGGACATTATGAAGTACAATGAAAACTTATTATAAATATAATTTTAGCTGTTTTTTAAGAATCATCAAAGTAGGAAAAGACACATATTTCTTTACATACGGATGACCCAAATAGTGAGGACATTAAATATTTCCTATGTACCTATTAGCATGTATTTGGAATGTGGTAAGAGACATTGGTATGGCTAAAGAACTGACTGTAAATAAAACTTTTACCACATGAAGAATTTTTGCTGCTTGAACAAGACTTAACAAAGTAGCAGGTGAATGTAATTTTACTCCAAAGTATGTAAAGGCCACTTGTGTAGTAATTTACATAAACCTTTCTTAAAGTGTTCCTGAATACCACAGTAAGGCTATTCATCACTGGTCTCCTGGTGAGTCAACGTCACTGTGGTGCTCAATCTCACTCCATATCGTTCACCACCGATAAATGGTGGAAAGATCTTTCCAAGTATGTAAAGTTTAGACATTAAGCACTTACTTTACATTACATTTACATGTAATCATTTAGCAGAGGCTTTTATGCAAAGCAACGTACAAATGAGGGAATACAAGTCAGAAGTTAACGAAAAAAAACATACAGTAGTATAGTGTAATCAAACATGATCATCATTCAATCTGGCTGCTCTGATTAAAAAATATATAATATCAAGTGCTTGTGGATGAGATGTGTTCCACATGCACTTTTAAGAAACAACTCAAAACAGCCACGAGCAGCAAGTAAGTAGATTTTTTTAATTTTGCTAACTAGCAAAAAATTAAGTGGCCATAACTTATGGATTCAAATGGCAAATATGTTTGTTTGGGGTGTGTAGTCTGTACATTTTTGGGTAGAATTAAGCCTAAACATATTTTGCAGCACTATAAAGCCAATCGGTGTGAATTTCGCACACCAGCTGCCCCTAGCCTCCATGTTTGGTGTCTATGGCTAGCTACAAAAATACTGTTATTTCCGTAACAAACTATAAACCCTGTACTTGAAAACCGTCCTTCATTTAAAAGCGAAGCCATAAATTAAAACACAGTGCACTTTAGAAAACTGCTTTATAAATAAATAAGGGTGTAAATACAATAAAAAGCAGCATACATGAGAACGTTGCTCAGAACGTTCACACATTTTCCTTTTCTAATGAACTATCACATAACCTTTAGACGTAGCAGCATGTTGGTTTTAATAAACAAAGTTAACAGTGTTTTAAACATCACAAACACAATAGTGTACATTACAGAAGCCCCGATTTTAGTTAGCAACATGCTAAAGCAAAGCAATATACGGATGATTGTGCAAAAGCAACGTGCACTGGACACAATTCTTGCTGTTTCTAAAAAATAAACCTTACACACAAAAAATCTGACAGTTTATATAACTTATTAAGCGGGGAAATAGCTTTGATTTCGAGGTAGTGGGAATCATGTTGCCTTACCTCAATCTACCCGCAAATACATGGGACTTCCACCACGTCCGTTTGCAGACTGAACTATTTCCGGTGTCACGAGAATAATTAAGTCCGTTAAATAAGGCGTCACGCTGGTTCGCACATGCGTATTTGTGGGCATGCAGGGTGTCGTTTTTCGGCATTGGCGGTTTTTTCCATATCGAAAATCCATTCATTATTCATTCATTCATACATTATCTTAATCGTGTACTAGGGTCGTGGTGGGGTTCCTCATGCCCATCCAGGGGAGAACGTTTCGGACGCTAATCTATTGCTGGATAGACTCATTCTCCCTCTCTCTTTACTTAGATCTGTATGACTTTTAACTTAAAGCGTTAAAAGTAAAGTAAAGAAATGTTTCTCTCTTTTACACACACTATATTGGGTAATTGCCTTGAATCAATGTGGAAACCGGAGAACCCAGAGAAAACCCAGGGGAGAATTTGGAAATTCCACCCATATCAAGCTTTCTGACACTGGCCACACATTTCTCTCTAGAATAGTCCTGATATTTCATTGTACCCTGCACAGATTCAAGACACCCTGTGCCAGATGCAGCAAAGCAGCTTCCGAATATAACAGCTTTCTCTATGTTTCACAGTTGAGCCAGTGTTCTTTTCTTGCTATGCTTCATTTTTTCATCTGTAAACATAGAGCTGATGTAGCTTGGCAAAAGTTTCCGTTTTTGTCTCATCTGTCCATAGCACATTCTCCCAGAGGCTTTGTGACTGGTCAACATTTAGTTTGGCATATTTCTGCCTGGCTTTTTTATGTTTTGTTTTCAACAATGCTGTCCTTCTTGGTTGTCTCCCATAAAGTCCACTTCGTCTTAAACACTGAAGGATGATGCGATCTGACACCGATGTTCCTTCAGCTTGAAGTTGACCATTTTTTGGGCTCTTTTGTTACCATTCGTATTATTATTATTTGTTATCAATTTTTCTCCCGCAGCCACATCCAGGGAGGTTGGCAACAGTCCCATGGACCTTAAATTTCTGAATAATATGTGCAACTGTAGTCACAAGAACTTCATGCTCCTTGGAGATGGGCTTATAACCTTTAACTTTAAGATGCATGCCTTTTCTAATCTACTGAGACAACTCTTTCCTTGGCTTCATCTGGTACATGTTGAGTGTGGTACACACCATGTTACCAAACCGCAGACACACCTTGATTTAACATGTCCCTTTATTCACATTATTTTTGAAACATCGAACTATTCCAAAGTGGCCTTCTATGAGCCCATAGAAATAATATCTGCCCAGCGCTCGAGACGTTCTCTCTGGGATTTGCATGGAGAAGTCCCCCGCGACCCTCGTAGAGAATTAAGCGAAAGATAATGAATGAATTAAAGAATGAATTTATCTGGCGGCCCTCATTCGCCAAAACAGTAGACGGCGACACTGATTACAGATTCGAGTACCTTCCACCAATGAGAAAAAGAGACAGGCGCATGCGCATTTGAGACCGGACAGAATCTCGTAACGTGTTTCCAGTGAGCTAGTGGAACCGGTACGTCAAAACGTTTTTAATTTTTATTTAGAAAACAAACTGCTTTTATTAAGAATAAACACAGAGTGGAGAGTTACACCACTACAGCTAAATAAATAAAAGACAACGTTCAACTTCGGTCTAGAACTAAGCAGCCTGAGTTGAGTTGAAATGCCGTTAATAATAATGTGCGGATTCCCCTGCAGTGGCAAAAGCAGGCGAGCTCACGAATTAAGTGAATACTTTAAAGAAAATACAGACAGAAAAGTTCATATAATCGGAGATGAATTAGAAGGAACCGAAAAGAACTCCGTGTATGCAGACTCACAGAGGGAGAAGGATTTAAGAGGCGCTCTGCGATCTGAAGTTGAACGGAAAGTCACCAGAGATGATGTTGTGATTCTGGATTCCATGAATTACATTAAAGGCTTCCGCTATGAACTGTTTTGTCTCATCAAACACCTCCAGACGCCTCACTGTCTGGTCTACTGTTTAACGTCTGCAGATCAGAGTTCAGAGTGGAACACGCAGAGAGACGACGGTCAGCGGTTTACACAGGATATTCTAAATGCCCTCGTTCTGAGATTTGAAGCCCCTGACTCAAGAAACAGGTGGGACAGTCCACTTTTTACCGTCCAGAAAGAGGACACACTTCCCTTCGAAGCCATCTCTGATACCATCTTCAAGAGGAAAGCACCACCACCTAACCAGTCCACACAGAGTCAACCTCTGTCATCCACCAACTTTTTATATGAGTTGGACAAAATGACTCAGGATGTCTTAACAACTGTCTTTCACTCGCAGAAGACCAGTGTCCCTGGAGACTTGATTACAATCCCGGGAGCCACAGAGAAGTTAGAAGTCAGAGTAATGCCCAACATGGCTGAACTGAGAAAACTTCGACGACAGTTCATCAGTTACACCAAGATGCATCCGACAGAGAACACTGCACAGATATCAAATATGTTTGTGCAATACCTTAACAAGAGTATGCACTGAACACCTAAGTTACTTAATTACAGGTTTTTTATTTTTAAATATTGCAGTTTAAAGTTTGTCAGGGGCATATTTAAGCTTTTTTCAACTCATTTGTATGCTGCTTATTGATATGTCTTTACTTTTAACATGAATAAATCTATTACCAGTGAGGATTGCAATGGTGTTAATTAATTTACTTAAAGTTTCCATCTTCTCATTGTCGGCCCTTTTAATTTGACACTTTTATGACATAAAATGCACTTCAATATCAAAGCTGTATAGTGGTTGGACATTGAAACTGAAACACCTGGTATTAGATCACAATAATTTCTAAGTATGGCCTCCTTTTGCAGCCAATACAGCGTCAGTTCGTCTTGGGAATGACATATACAAGTCCTGCACAGTGGTCAGAGGGATTTTAAGCCATTCTTCTTGCAGGATAGTGGCCTGGTCACTACGTGACGTTGGTGGAGGGAAACATTTCCTGACTCGCTTTTCCAAAACACCCTAAAGTGGCTCAATAATATTTAGATTTGGTGACTGTGCAGGCCATGGGAGATGTTCATGTTCATCAAAGCAAAGTTTTACTGTCCAACCCCTGTATGTGGATGCATGCACTGAATGGCCACTGTATTAGAGGCACCTGCCCTTTGATGAGTATATACACCAGTGGCATGACTTTTCCACTAGACAAAGCCTGTAAAGATTGTGTAGTAATGGGTTGGTTTTGCGACTCAGTTATTCACAGTCATCAGATCTGGGTGACATTTTATGGGACGTCTATGGGACATTTTTAACTGACTATTTAAAACCACTCAGTATTGCCATCAAATTTGTGGCATAAATTGTTTTAGATTTGAATGCCAAAGGTAATCCAATGAGCAAGATTGCTGTCTTTAATAAAGTGTATTTAATGTGTACATTATGTCTGCTGGATTGTTTTTATTAAATGTCTGTCTGGTTTACTTTTTTTTTGTATATATAATTTGTGGTAATTGTTTGTAAAAATTGGCTATATAGATAGTACTAAAATATAAGCTTAATAAGCTTAAAGCTTAATTAGCTTAAAAATGTGTGCAGTGCACACATAGTGAGCACAATAAAATTATTCCTTAGTGTTTGTTTTTTTCCCCAATAACAGTTTGGATAATCCAACTGTGTTACAAATGTATTTGGAAAAGGCAAGTAAAAACTATACTATAAACATATAATAAAAAGAAAACATATACACATATAGGTTTCAGAAGTAACATTTAAGAGAGTTTATATATTAATTGAAACTATATACACACACACAACATATACATTCATATTATGTACACAGCCAAGATCCAAATACAATTAAGATACTCAAAAAAATGCAATCATAAAATATAATTGGCTAATTCACTTAAACATTTCTTTACAAATGACCCATAAAAATATTTTTAATAATGAGATTATTTATATTTGTTAAATGTAACATACAAAACCAATATATTTACCACCAAACATTTCTGAATTTGATACAGATTTACTCTATTTTGGTTTGAAATAATAAATTATCACCACACATTTTGGTACAAGATACAAATATTTGCTTATTTAAATAGGTTTGCAATCTTTATATTTTTTTGACACAGGTGCTGGCAGTTGGTTATCTTAAACATCTATAAGGTGTGTTCACTTTAGCGGGGAAGCAGCTTGAAGTTGACCATATGGCAGCTGTGGGTACTTGGTCCTTCTCACTTCTTGCTGTAGAAAACATGCGGCGCTTGATACTTGCTGGACAAAATGCTACTGATGTTGTAGAGAGTGCATTAGCAGGTAAATGGCAGTCATTTATTTGCTTAAATTGGTGCCATTTCTCACTCTATGTTGTTCACCACTGCTAAATGGTCTTTGTGACAGTCAGCATTTTCAAAAAACAACTCAAGACATCTTTACACATCTCTTCTGGAAGTACTCGTTATAAAAAAAAATACAATTTTTTTGTATTACATTTACATTAACACCACTCTCTTTAGATATTGAGGATGATAAGCAGACAGGCCGTCACATTGTTTGAAGGGAGGATTTCTCAATAGCATGGGAATAGTGGAATGTGATGCAGCAATAATGGAAGGTGTGCCTGGAAAATTTGGGGCAGTAGCAGCTCTGAGAGGGTAGATATACACATCACATTTTATTGTTAAATAAAATATTGGATAATAAAATATATGATTATTTGATTCTTACATTTTAATATAATATACATGATCAAACATATTTAGAGTTTGTGTAAACTACAAAACATTTTGAACAATTATATGATTTTAATTGAATAGAACCTCAATTTTTAGGAAAGACACTGGTCTGGTTTTATTGTGGCCCAAAAAGTCTGAATGTACTGTATATATATATATATAGATTTAGATTTCTAAACTCAATTTGTCTTTGTTAAAAGGATAGGACAGCCATGTCGAGTTGCACGCAGAGTAATGGAGAAAAGTCCACACAGCCTATTAGTTGGTGAAGGAGCAGAAATTTTTGCAAGAGAACAGGGTTTTACCATTGAATCCAATGAGAACATGCTCTCTGACTTTACAGTCAGCGCCTATAAGGTATTTAGAACTTTTATATTAGAATTATGTTTTTTTTCCTACTGATAAATTGTTATATCTTTTGAGTAAATTATTATCTTTACAATCACACATGCATACAGATTTCTTATTTTAAATATACTGATCCTATCCTAATCAATTTCTTTGTGTGTTGTTAAATTTTAGTGTAAATTTGATTCTGCACTAAACTTTATACATCCATCTCTAAAAGTAATTTCTTTAAATGTTTATTCAAATATTAATCCTGAAGATCACACATTGTAGGTATAGTACTATATTGTTGTAATGCAGTATGTTATGTGTTATGTTAATAGTGCTGCTTGCTCTATTCCTGAGTATCATTAGGATGGTGTCAAATCTCACATTACCTTTTCCGATGTAACTAAAGCCCGGACAGCTGGCTAGTAAACAAAGCACACTTTATGTAATCCAAAACTAATCATTTCAATACTTTGTGGAAAATGAACAAATGAAGTGGATTGCTAATATTAAGAATTGTTGATGCATAATTTAAATAAGTAATAAATTGAGTAATTTTTATTTATTTATGTTCAAGGAGTTTCTTGGAAGTGGAAAGGTTGTCAGTGGCCATGACACAATCGGTAAGCATCAGTCTTTATTAAGATCAGAATTTAGAAGAATAAAAAATTTATTTACTTAAAAGTAACATTTTACTCATCTATGTAAGTACCGTCTTAAAATCTTAATTTCTTTTATTGGAAAAACTTGTCATCCAGTGTTAAAGCAGTTAAAACTTCTGCCTCATAGCAAGTGGGGTTTGATTTACAATCGGGGGGATACAGAATTTATCTATGGATTCTCCTTTTGCCTCCCAGATTTGTTAAATGGAAAATTTAAGATAGTTAATTTTTTTTTGTACGTCACGAGACTTGTAGTGGAAAGACATCAGGAAAGGCATTCAGTGTAAAACACAAAGATCTTCCTGCTGTAGAGCCCACTGACAAAATATAAATAAGAACATTAAAAAAGTTTATATAAATGAAAATGTTAATGTTCTATATCGCAGAAGGTTCTTCATTCATTGCGTTGAAATTCTGACACAACGTTGCATTAATGTGACTGCCGGTCTTTGGGCAGATACACCCAGGACAGGGTGCCAATCCATCACTGGGCACACACTCACTCACACATCCACACACATAAACACACACTATACGGGGCAATTTAGATCATTCAATGTACCTGGAATCCATGTTTTTGGACTGTGAGAGGAACCCGGAGAAAGCACTGCTTTGCTTCCCGGAAATATTAATTATCAGTGAGTGACTTCAGTAAAATGTGCCTGTAAAACTGCTCGTCACCCAGGCGTAGACCAGGTTTTTTTTTAAATATATAAACTTCAAAGCCATCACTTATTCAAGAACAATTGCCTTTCAACTTTTTCAACTCCCCCATAGTGAAACACCATTAGTAACACATAATTATTACTCATAACATTGACCATCACTGTTTATTTTGTCAGCTATATTTGTCATATATACACACTTTGTAGTTACATTTGTAATTTGTTTGTGTTCCTGCATACTTTACAAGAAATTATTGCCTTGTTTTCAAATGATCAGGACTACCACAAATTATTTTTTTTGTAATTATTTGATTGATTGATAATTTTTAACATGGAAGTAACCCAGAGGTTTTGGTGTTCTGTGTGTTTTCCTAGACCTTTATCTGTAGATCATATTACTCTTAATGAAAGGTCTGAAACATGCATTATTAAAATTATGATAGATGACTTTATTATAGTAAATAAATACATAGGAGTCAGCTAATGTATTAAAATACCTAATTAAAATACCTCTTCTAAGTCTTTAGAAGAGAATTCAGTGTTCACCAGCTTTAGATGTTGCATCAAAACTCATTGTATAGCATTTAAGTTCAAGGGGAAAAAAATAATAGTCCAAAATCTTGAATTCAAGTTGAAATGCCCTTCTAAATTGCTCCCAAAAAATGTGTGTGTTTCGGTGTGAGTGTACCCTGTCCTGGGTGAATCTGTGAAGTCTATCGCCCCAAGGATCATGACAATAAAGTGATGGTTTACTGTTATTCTGTTTCTTAAAGGACTTATTGCATTGGATCTTAAGGGAAATATAACTGTTGGTAAGTATTTGGACTGACTGTGAAACACTGTATAGTAGCAAACTATAATTGGGTTATATTATTAAGGAACGTTTGCTTCTAATCTATAGGTGTTTCAACATCAGGAAAACCTTTCAAGGCTCCAGGTCGAGTAGGGGATTCTCCAATTCCTGGTAGTGGATTGTATGCTGATCACACAGTAAGCTTTTTAGCATAGCTCAATTATATGTATTATTGCATGTATATTATACTATTATATAGAGTATGGAAAAGGTATTGGGAGCACAAAATGCATTTAGGTGTATAAAATGAAGCACACAGCCAAACATTTTGTACAACCTTGTGGGAACAGTCTGGGCAAAGACGTTTTTCAGCATGACTGTGTCACAGTCACAAAGTAATGTGGAAGCATAAAGACATGTGAGAAAGGACTTGCACTCTCACCCCATCAATCACCTTAAACTAGATCAGTGATTTAGACTCAGGCCTTCTCTGACCTCGTAAATGGTCCTTTGTATAAATGTATTGTAAATTGGGAATTTTTCAAAGACAGACTTTTAATTCTTTAAATACTTTTTATTTAAAGGTGGGTGCTGCAGCAGGTTGGTAAATCTTTGTTCATTTTCGTCATTCTAAAAATTGATTTTAGCAATGATCATGGTATAATAATTGTATCTGGTGATGATAAAAGCTTCAGGTGATGGGGACAAAATCCTGTGCTATTGCCCTAGCTTTCAGATTGTACAACTGATGAGACAGGTATGCAAAACTATTAAATATACACAAACATGCTCCTATATACATAAGGTAAGTCTTTGGTTGTTTTTAAGACATTTTAAAATAGTGCACTTATACTGCTGCACATTTTAGCCAGAAGTATGAATATTCCTGAAAATCATATGTAAATTATTGGATATCAAATCTCATCTCATAATCTTTCACTTTCACTCTCGAATAGGGTTGCACGGGGGGGGGGGGGGGTCATAAACCCATTT
>JAOUQT010078486.1:0-10097 GCA_025769995.1 Xyliphius kryptos
GCAATAAGGGTTAAGGGTCTTGCTCAAGGACCCACATTGGTAACTTCAGTGGACCTGGGATTTGAACCCACAACCTTCAAATTGATAGCCTATCACCCTCACTTCTGAGCTACCACTCCGTAACCATGCAAACATATAATGTTGGTGTGGTATTAGTTTAAGCAGACTGTGTTTGTCTATTGTTGTGACTTAGATGAAGATTGGAACACATTTAATGATCAATTCATGTAGAAATCCAAGTAATCCCAAATGGTTCACATACTTTTTCTTGCAAGTGTATAAAAGCTGTACCAAGAATTATTAACTACTCTTCGGCAGTAAAAAAAAATAAAAATTAAAGTACTTTTTTTTTTAATCCTATAAACCAGATCAAAGCCTTTACGTACAACATTGCATGGCCTCATAAACTTCAATTGAAACACAAAACATTCCATAGACACATCTGAATTACCTTAAACATCAAAGTCTTAGGAAATATTGTGCTGACTTGCTGACTTTTATAAAACAGTAAATACTCTCAAACTAAAACAAATAAACTACTCATAGTCAGTCATTGGAAACCTAATACAACAGCAGAATAAAACCTTGAAATTTTATATGTAAAAAAGTAGGTGTTTCCTGTTTAGGAGCAACACAGCAGGAAGTAAAAAGTCTCAAAAAGTTCAAATGGACATATGATTCAGTTATTGCATGTAGAACAGTAAAGAACTTACTAATGGACATGTAGCTGGTTTTACTGTCCTGCTTTCTTCAGCAAAACCGGTGTTCAACACATTTGCAGCTAATGTAAAAGTTAAAAACAACAACAAAAAAACAGTGCAACATGACTTTACAGACAAAGATTTATGTTTTCAATAAACAATGCATCATTGTTTTTTAGATTTGGTTACTCATCTAAATAAACGACAATAACATATAGCAGATCTGTGTTGAATTACTTTGAAATATTAGATAGAATAAATAAAAATAGGTAAAAACATTTATAAAACAAAAAATATTTAGCATAGGATCCACCATTAATTGTGGAAAGGTTGGAAAAGTTACCTGACAGGGCTGGCATGAAGTTTGGAAAGAAATGTGTTATATAAGAAGTGTGTTATTTGCATAATATACATGGATGCTTCATGGACTAATGTACTGGGATGACCTCTTAATCATTTCCGTGTTTTAGTTCCATTGACATGAGTGTAAATACAAGTGCATGCTGTTTTGACTAAATGCTTCCAACTTACTGGATACAGTCTGGGGAAATCCCATATCTGGCCTATTAAGACTGTTTCCTTAGTGTATGGTGGTGTAAGATAGTTTTGTAAACACTCGGCTCACACAGAGCCCTGACCTCAACCCTATTACACACATTTGGGATGAATTAGAATGGAAATTGAGACCTACAATCTTTCATTAAACGTCACAGTCTGACCTTACAAATGTTCTTCAGAATGATTGGGCAAAATTCTTACAAAGACACACTAAAATATCTTGCACCACGCCTTCCTATTCCTAAAACAGAACATGGGTGTAATGTGAGGGTGTCCTAAAAGGTTTGTCCATAAATTCTATGTGCGTATAAAAAAAAACCTGTATACATTATAATATAACAAAATCACATTTTACTACAAACATATACCTGAATCCTGAGCCACATAATTGATTAGCTGTGTCTTTACTTTACAATCCTTACAAACGTCGATAGCACTGGCTCCCTTGTCAGTCTTTAGCAATGGATCTGCACCATTAACCAAAAGCAGCTGTACAATCTAGACTCAGAAAAATGAAAACTGCAGTCAGAAAGAAGCACACAGATCTAAGTACAATGAACTTTGGCAAGTACAAACCTCAAAGTAGGCAAGTTGTACTGCATCATGTAATGGCGTGATTCCTCCATGTCCTACACAGTTGACGTGGGCACCAGCTTGAAGTAGTGCTTCTGTCATTGCGGCATCCTTACTCAGTACAGCCTCATGAAGAGGAGCCCAACCTCGAACACACAGTTTTTACAATAGAAATTAAAAATGGCTTCTATCGACAAAAGAATCAGTATCAGCTATTTCTATGTATTCTTTACCTGCATAATCAGAACGGTTGACACAGGCCCCAACCTTAATCATTTCTTTTACAGCCTGGACATCACCCTTCATTACAGTACGGTGGAAGAGCGTTTCTCCAAACCTGTTCCTTTTGTGGATACTTTGTAGTTTCATGGTTGTCTTTTTAACCATCGCAGCTATAATTAAACACAGACAACAACCTTGATTTTAAAAAAAAAACATTTCTTGCATTATCTATGAAACGGGTATGACGCCAAACATTGCCTGGGTTGCTGAAGATTTCTGCCTTTGATCTCTGCTGACCTCTTGTGGCCATACGGGGATTGACAACATTCATTACATTAGTACTGCTTTCAGTCCAAGTACCCGAACTAAGTATAAAAAACAAACAACATTCAAATATTTTGATATTTAAAAACAAATATTAAAATAAACATTAAATACTGTGACAAACCCGCATTTATCATTTACGCTCGAAAGTCTTGGTGAACAACGAAGTCCCACAGATTTCTGCCTTTTGGGTTTCAGGGTTTGAATAGAGTTAGTCACAGAGCTGAGATCATGACTGCAGCTACTCATAGGCACGTCATTCATTCCAGGAGCAGAAAAGGCCTCATTGGAATTTTCTGAAAGAGCAGAGTATTAATAAGAGGGTGGCTTACAACTGCGATTTTCCAAAAAAGGCTGGTGTACCTGTGGAGCGCTGAAGCTTCGTTAGAACTTCAGGATCCTTGGTAGAAGTCTCTGTCGGACTTCTCTGAAGTCTCTGTTTTAAAGGCATTTTGTCATGCTTAGATTTACAAGTAATAAAGTTCTGCAGTATGAAGAATACAAACCACACGGTCTCATTCAGACAGGCTTCACTGATCTATTGAAAATGATACAGATATTACTGTGGAGAACATGCAAAGTGAACATTCAACATGCTCAGGCCTTGCTGCCTGACGATCACCATGAACACACCACTATTTTAGTTTTAAATGTGCCTCTTAAATATCACTTTTTTGCAAATACTAATCTTTTTACTTTAAATGTTCTCATTTTGGGTGGCATAGTGGCTTAGTGGTTAGCACGTTCATTTCTCAACGCTGGGGATCCAGGTTCGAGGGTTTCTCCCCCTTTCTGCTTGGGCTTCCTCCGGGTTTTTCGCTTTCCTTCCAGTCCAAAAATATGGATTCAAGACAAATTCAATGCTCTAGAAGATTCGATGCACACAGACTACCCATGCAGTGTGTTTGTGTGCGTGTCTGTGCATCCAGGGATACATTGGTGCCCTGTCCTGGGTGTATCTGCCCAGCTCTTGAAACATTCTCCCCTGGATGGGCATAGAAAACCCCCCATGACCCTTATCTACAAGATAATAAATTAATGTCCTTATTTTAATCAGGTGTGGTGGAAATAGTAAAACAACAAAATGTTAAGGGCATTGATGGAGGACAATAAAAGACCGTTAATTTAGGCATACAACTAGCTAAAATGGCACCAAATGCTCAGCATAATAAGTACACCTAAATAAGTTACACCAAATAAGAAGTGTTGATCATTTTACCCACATTATTTCATAGTACAAATTACACGTAATTTACCTGCTTCTTCTCAACCATTTTCACCTCACTATGAGGCAACAGACCAACCTGTGGAGAAATTCCTAAAGAACCGACGTTTTTAAAAACAGCACAAAGATTTATTTACTGTAAGAATGCAAAACTTAACTGTTTTATTGGTATATTTGTTAGCAAAATTAAATAATGAAGTGACTTGTTAAAATAAATATTATAGTATAGCACTATAATATTAATATTTATAACGCAAATTATAGTATGATATTGATTGTACATTTAATAGAAATGCCTTAATAAACTTACCATTATTGTTTAGGTGATGACAGTCAAGAGAAGGTGATGAAAATAAATCAGGTGTAGTGAAAATCATTAATCTGTTTAACAAAGATAAAGAAAAATGTTTATTAAGTTTAACAATGTAATTCTATTGTGCATGGATTTTCACACTGACTCAACAAAGCATATCTTAAGCACATTTTTAATTTATGTACAGTTGAGGTACTGCAATTGCTTGAAAGAGGAATCCCTCTGCATATTATATCATGTTATAAAATAGTAACGGTCCTTAAATCTGATTGGCTGAGATGTTTGTCTAGCCAAGACATCGTTAATAAAAATGAGATAAATTGATTTATTTGTTTTCTGTACTTACATAGAAGAATTTGTCCACCAAATATAACCCATCAGCAAGGTGAAAACACATGCCCAAAGAGGTGGGCAGCCTTGGATTTGGCACCCGAGGAGCAATTGTGGTTAGGTCACATTCACTCGCACATCACCTTCACCCTCATTATATCCCCACATGCACCAGCCTCCTTCTCCTGGGGTTTGATTGGTTTATTAGGTAATTGGGTTTATTGGTTAAATAGTTTACATGCAGGCGGCTTTTTGTGGTTCCTCACCTTTGTCACTGTGAGTAGCTCTGCTTTTCTGTTGCAGTAGTACACGTTTGGAAGACACCGTTCCGAGTCGCCTGTTTAATTTGCAGCTCTCCTGCCATCGGCACCAGAAGAACTTTCATTTTCATCCTGGTGTTCCCTTTGTGTTTGTTTTTTAAGAGTTGGACTGTGCCTTGTGTAATTAAGATGGAGGTTATCATTAAAGACATTTAAGTGGCACTCACATTTTCTAAACGTCTTTTTAGCACCCGTGACACAGCTATAGCTGGTTCCTTAATTACAAGCCTACGACTGCCCAGTGACAATAACACGCACAGCTGAACGCTTCACATTTGCATCAATGCGTGAATAGAATTCCTTATTTTAAACCACGTATCATAATTGGAAAAACAAATTAATGTTACCTGCGAATTGATTCCTAATGAGAACTACACCTGTTTCAGCTGTTGTTTATAAATTGTGTTCTGTAATATGGCCACTAGATGGCTTTTTTGAATGCTATAGAAACAGGAATTCTGTTGCTCAATAAATAAGGTCTGCTTTAAAAAATGATTAAGGAAGACAGAGTCTATTAACAAATACATTTTGTATAAACACATTTCATTTATGAATCAAACCATGTTTTTTATTACAGTGTGTTTGTAACCATTTTATTAAAACAATAAGGCATTGAACAATGCTCATTTCCTGTGTTTTATTCAAAATAATTCACATCTTCTTGCACCTTATTGCTTTATTATGTCAGCGCTCTAAACAGTTTTGATAACTCCTTGTAGTTTTGCTACATTTAGAGTTACCACCTTTCAGTGTTGTTAGTTAAGGGCTCAATAAGAAAGCAATTAGTCCTACTTAAAGCCTAAAAACCTTTATTACCAATAAACACATTTTCTTATAATGTGCAGTTAATTAAAATCATTCATTATCTTCCGCTTCATCATGAAGGTGGGGGGGGCCTTCCCATGCCCTCCCAAAGTAGAACGTCTTAGGGTATGGGTGGATCCACCCAGGACAAGGCGCCAACCTATCGCTGGGAACATTCGCTCACAGCTACACACACACACACACACACACACACACACACACACACACACACACAATGTGGGGCAATTTTGAGCATTCGATTTACCATAAATCCATGTTTTTGGACTTTTGGAGGAAACTGGAGAACCCGTAGAAAATCCATGCAGACACCGGAAGAACATGGAAACTCCAAACAGACCTAAAAATTCCCAGCGCCGAGAGGCAACTAAGGCCACCATGCTGTTTCTCAGTTAATTAAATTGTAAACTAAATGTGTTTGTGTGGAGTGTTTAACAATGGACTTCAGTAAATTACAAATTTAAAATAATAATTACAAATAAACAACTTTATGTTATTTTTTTATTTATTTTTTTTTAAATTAAATATTAAAATTAAATATTTAAATTAAATATATGAATTGAAAGGAAGTAAGGTCATAAAAACAGTTAAACGACATTAATAATAAAAAGTATGTAATGATTACTGAAAACTGTATTCCTCAAAAATATAAACATTTTGACACAAAATTCCCAATACAATTTTGTAATCTAGGATATGTATAAATTATACATTTAATAATAAATTGTGAATTTCTAGTCTAAATTGACAACAGCGCCCTCTAAGGTCACATAATCTGTTGGTCACAGAATTCAGTGTTCCACCTGTTTAAGGATGCAGAGCCAGGGATTAATCATTACTGTAGATTAAATGTTGAAGTTGCATAACAGACATGTTATTGCACATTTATAAAAATAAGGAACAAATTCTTTGTAATTTATGTAATGGGTGACAACCCTGGCTGCATTCACTACTCATTAGTTACATAATGTCACTGAAAGTAAAAAAAAATTAGTTTACTTATAAAGTAATAATTCACAAAAAAGCGTGCATTATTGTGAATAAACCCCAGGAAACAGGTGTTTTTAAGACCGATGTGCAAGCGGAGTGCCGTTACACTTCTTTCCCATGGTTTATTCACAATAATGCACAACCTCAAGTGCCTTATTGTTTTTATTTAACGGTTACCAACACACTATAATCTATAAAAAACAAGGTTTGATTCTTAAATACTTAATAAATTTACTGAAAGCAAAATCGCTAATAAACTCGCCTTCTGTGACATAATCCATTTTTTAATATGAACCCTGATGCAAGTAAAAGATTTCGAGTTTCTTTATCAAATACTATCAAATGCCAAATTACAGAACGCAGTTTATGAAAAATTTTGGGAAATTTTAATAAATTATAGCGTGCATTTACACAATAAGGGGTTAGCGGTCAGAAGTATTGGTTATTGTGAATAATGTCATGGCTTGACAAGCTGCTCAGTCAAACGGATTTAAGGACTGTAACTACCTGTTTGATAATAGGGCTTATCAAACTTGTACAATTCAAAAAGCTAAGCCTTATTTTATAAAAAAAATATTACTTGAAATATGCATTTAAATAATATTTTTTATTCTACATTAATCTACACACAATAATGTGTTTTGGTTAATCGTTGGTCACTTGGTGGTTTGTTACCTCCTACCTGCTCATGTAAAACCTTTCATCTACTTCTTCACTCTCTGGGTCTGTAACAATAACCTCCTCTGACTCTGTGCTGCCACTTGGCTCCATTGCCATTTAAAATGAATTCAGTTTTATATCTCGAAGTTTAACTGCTTTATCTCGGCGTCTTCAACGAGAAGTTCTATCTGTAAGCAGTCTCCCGCCAAAAAACTTTTGCGTAACCTTGTAAACGCTGCAGTGTTCCCAACTCCTCAGTAAGGAACGTGGCTATTGGCTGTCGTAAAAGTGACTAGAGTTCGCTAAATGACGTTTTCGCCGAATTTGCATAATTGTAAATTAGAGGCTATAGAATAAAGAAATGACGTTGTGGGAGATTTAAAAAAAAGAGTAAAAGCACCGAAAATTGTAAAAACCACAAATAAACTATTTTCTAGATGTTATAAATCCTCTGCTAATGGAACGTTCTCAACAACGTTTGGAACTTTGAGAGTGGTGGTTGGGTTGAGTTACAGAAGCTCCTGCAAACTGATTCCACAAATAAGATCAGGTAAGATAAATGTGTCGTAACACAGAAATGCTTTTTACCGAGATTATAATGTTGGTTTAAATATGTAGTGAGCCAAGCTATTGGTTACTGGAGCTGCACTACATAAAAGCTAGCACACAGAAATATAACCGGGGTCAAGTGATCCGCGATTTAGCGATTCACGGTCAAGTCATCCGCGCTTTAAATATAAGTGCACCTATATACGCACTATTACGGTAGTTCACAGAACGCTGTAAATTAGACTTTTTCCAAGGACTTTAACCTCTATATTTAGGGTGTATATATAGATTTAACCATATATATATATAATTTTTTTTTCAAATTACCCATAATGTCTAAACCATTCCACTACCACATAATAATTAGGGGTCTTTTCCATCACCACTGTAAATTTCAGAGGATTTTACTGTACCATTTTTTAATAAAGTCATGTTAAAATTATTCTAACTTTAGGCGAATTCTATATATATAGAATAAACTAATTTTTGGACAACAATATCTCAGAATTTATCCATAATGTCTAAAACCATTCCACTACTACATTATAAGTGGAGGTCATGTTCATCACCTTTAACAGTTCCATAGGATTTCACTGTACCATTTATTAATAAATCAGAGTTAAAATCATACCAACTTTAGGCGAAATATACATATATATAGAATAGACTAATTTTGGACATCAATATCTCAGACATTTCCCATAATGTCTAAACCATTCTACTACTAAATGATTGGTGGAAGTCATGTCCATCACCACTGTCAGTTTCAGAGGATTTCACTGTACCATTTATTAATGATGTAATGTTAAAATTATACTAACTTTAGGCAAATTATACATACTTTATGTTGAATAGACTACAATTGGACATCAATTTCTCAAAAACTACCCATAATGTCTAAACCATTCACTTCATTCCACTACTATATAATAGGTACAGGTCTTGGCCATCAACACTGTAAATTTCAGAGGATTTCACTGTATCATTTATTAATAAAGTCATGTTAAAGATTCACTGTCTTTTGGCGAATTATATATTTTATATAGACTATAATTGGACATCAATTTCTCAAAAACTACCCATAATGCCTAAACCATTCCACTACTATATAATAGGTAGGGGTCTTGACCATCAACACTGTAAATTTCAGAGGATTTCACTGTACCAATTTTTAATAAAGTCATGTTAAAATTACACTGTCTTTAGGTGAATTATATATAGCGTATAGACTACAATTGGACATCAATTTCTCAATAATTACCCATAATGTCTAAACCATTTCAATACCACATAATAGGTAGGGATCTTCTTCATCACCTCTGTCAGTTTCAGAGGATTTCACTGTACCATTTTTTAATAAAGTCATGTTAAATTTATGTACAACAACAAAAAAGCAACATATGTGTTTTTTTGGCCATTGCTTTTGCGATGCCATTTGTAGGGGGCTGTGTCCAGAACAATGCTATTTTAGTGAAAAGCGGATCAGAGCACAACTTTATGCATAACTTACTAAAGAAACAACCGGATTTGAA
This sequence comes from Xyliphius kryptos, assembly GCA_025769995.1. Lineage (NCBI taxonomy): Eukaryota > Metazoa > Chordata > Actinopteri > Siluriformes > Aspredinidae > Xyliphius > Xyliphius kryptos. Next base: position 9,120 of record JAOUQT010078486.1, read on the forward strand.
ATTGGACCTCGGCAACACAACAGAGAAAAGAGTTTCAGAGGATTTCACAGTACCATTTTTTAATAAAGTCATGTTAAAGTTATGCTGTATTTAGGCGAATTATACATATATGGTGTAGATTGATTTTGGGGAACAACATCTCAAAATTACCCATAATTCCTAAACCATTCCACTACTACATAATAGGTCATGTCCATCACCTCTGTCAGTTTCTGAGTATTTCACTGTACCATATGCTAATAATGTCATGTTAAAGTTACACTAACTTTAAGCAAATTATACATATATGAAGAAGATTAATTTTGGACATCAATATCTCAGAAATTACCCATAATGTTTAAACCATTCCACCACAACTTGACAGTTGGATGTCTTGTCTATCATCACTGGTGATGGACATGACTTCCACCTATCATTTAGTTGTGGTTTAGACATTATGGGAAATTTCTGAGATATTGATGTCCAAAATTAGTGTATTATATATATTGTATGTATATTTCGCCTAAAGCTGGTATGATTTTAACTCTTATTTAATAATAAATGGTACAGTGAAATCCTCTGGAACTTTTAGAGGTGATGAACATGACCTCCACCTATAATGTAGTAGTGGAATGGTTTAGACATTATGGATAAATTCTGAGATATTGTTGTCCAAAAATTAGTCTATTCTATATATATATAGAATTCGCCTAAAGTTAGAATAATTTTAACATGACTTTATTAAAAAATGGTACATTAAAATCCTCTGAACTTTACAGTGGTGATGGAAAAGACCCCTAATTATTATGTGGTGTTGGAATGGAATGAAATTGAAATATATATATAATCAGTGTATAAATATGTGTATATATACTGTATATATGGTATAAACTAATTTTATATATATAGGCACAGACACTTGAGTAAATTGAACAAAGATTATATTTTATTACAAATCAGATCTGGGAAGCCCACACTTAGCAGCCGCCTGCCCTCGTG
>JAOUQT010078495.1:0-10097 GCA_025769995.1 Xyliphius kryptos
TGCTGATACGCAACCTCCTCTATCCACTGCACACAAGCAGAAACGTCTCCAGTTGGCCAAACAATACATGAAGACTGGCTTTAAAACTGTTGTTCACCGATAAGTGCCGTGCCATGCTCTTTGGTCCAGAAGGATGAATGGAATGGACACCCCATGTAAACAAGGCTCCGGCACAAACAAGCAGGAGGTGGAGTAATGTTTTGGGTTGAAATCATGGGGAAAGAGATTGTCAGCCCCTTTAGGATCCCCTCCATAATGTATGTGGAGTTTCTCAAACAGCACTTCCTGCCATGATTCAAGCTCTCACATTGCTTTATTGCTTCATTAATATTTAATTTATTAATGTTTAGAGAAATGCTTTTCCTCAACGTGTGTGACACATCAGCAAGTTTCCGGTTATTGGTCAGCGCCACTCAACAAAAAATTTCAGCTGCAGCAGAGCCAAAAGATGAGGAGTAAAAAGCTTCACAAAAGTTTACAAAAACCAAAGTCATCCAAATTTAAAAGTTATTTTAAAATGGCTGAAAAAATCCTTAATGGAGTATCATGGCAGCATCAGCGCGATGCATGAACACCTTAAAGGGGGCGATCTTTAAAATCACCATAAGTTTCTTTTTTTATTAAGAGACTGACTTCTACCTTAGAACGTTCATTAAAACAGTTTATGTTTAGATCCTAAACTTATTCTATGTTGGACATGTCTCATCATGTCCCTTATTGGTATAATTTTTACTATAATTTTAAGCACAATTCATTGTGTATGGAATGCCAGATACACCGTTTTCCGGGAGAGCCGGATAAATGGCGGCGTGAACTCGTTTATACGTTTCATTAAGAGCTCCACAACAGCAATCGCATGAAGATAGAGATTTGGCGGCCTCTCTGGCAAAAACACGTCACTGCAAACGCATTACAAATTTTAGAGCAGTTCTCCTTACTCCCTAAAGCACTAAATCCAAAGCCGAACCTCATTAATGTGTCAGGCACTGATAAAACGTGTAGTTCCGGTTCTTAAATCCGAGCCATTTGTCCAGCTGTGACATGACTGACAATCACACCGCTATCAATGTGATATACAATACATTTTTTTTTCAGAAACTATGTTCTGTAATTTGGCCACTAGATTGTATTATTTGATTGTTAGAGAAACTAATCTTTTAACGTTCAGACCAGATTATTAACGATTTTGCTTTTAATTAATGCATTTATGAATTAAACCTTGTTTTTTATTATTGTGTGTGTGTGTGTGTGTGTGTGTGTTATAAAAGCACTATATTACTTGAGTTTGCTTGCAAGCAAGCAAGTAAGTGTGTGTTATAAAAGCACTATATTACTTGAGGTTGTGTATTATTGTGAATAAATTACAGGAAAGAGGTGTAACTGTACTCCTAACACCGCTTTCCCATGATTTATTTACAATAATTCCACGCCCTCTCATACCTTATTGCTTTACTAAAACACCACTCACGTCACACCTACATACCCCGGTTCCCATCCTCCACTCCCAATTCTAAAAAAAGTTGCTACATCAAGCATCAAGCTATAAATAAAAAAAAAATAAATAAAAAAAAGGCAGCATCAGTCAGGTTCTAATTCATTTATTATTCATGGCCGCTGCGCGTCTCCTCATATGAGCTTCAAAGAATCTGACGGTCCGCTGATATTATACAGCAGACACACGCAGAGCTCGCACAATGATTCGAACCAACTCACGGCGTGAATACAAACTGACCACTGATCAGAGATTATATAAGGAGCGTGCCGCGCCGGTTAACCGCGCAAACTCACGACGTCCATTAATTCTGCAGATATTCAGCCTGAGGGATAATAACGCTAAGGACGTCGGGCTTTCAGATGCATTCAGACGAGTGCGCGCGTGCGGACTTTCTAGGAATAACGCTTGTTTACGTCTTTTGAAACGAATTACAAAAGATGGTGTGTGTTATGCAATTAGTATGTGATCTGTCCTCCACAGTCTGAAAGGGAGAACGCGAGGCGAGGATAATTAATTCAGCAGAAAGTATGTGTGTGTGTGTGGACTGACCTGGTCCAACGCGGTTTGGTGACAGGGAAACGAAAAGGTGAAGCCCAGGGGCAGTGACGCCCCCTTTATTCCCATATACTCCATAAAATCAGCGATGCAGTGCACAATGTGATCAAACAGCTGAAGAAAAAAAAAAGGATTATTTTTCACTATACATTTTGGAACCTGTATGTCTAGAAACCAAATCAGCCAATCATGTGGCGGCAGAGCAACTGGAGTGTGGCGTGGTTGTTGGCACCATCTTTTCTAAAACCCACATGCAGCAGCCTCTAAAATTCAACTACTAAAGTCACAACAGTAAATAGTTACTTTATATAAAGTTTCTCTTGTATAAATGTTCCCATAATGGCTTGCATGACTACTCCCATTATGTGCAGAAACTAAAGATGATTAAAATTCTAAAAATTCTATTCTAAAAGACTGAAGATGCTGGGTTTTTTTTTATTTTATTTTTTTATAAAAAGGACTAAATGTGCATTAATAGACCCATAAAGTTCTGCCCAACCAGATGCTGAAGCATCAACACACAATTAAACAACAGCATTACCATAGCAACCATCATCACTCTCTGCATTTCTTATAGTGGACTGAAAAGAGAAAACAAGGCTATTTAGGACATGTAGCTCTTAGGGAACCGCTTCAAATTAGGAAGTACCCTTTTAGGAAGTTCCTCCACGATTCTGATCCCAAAGCACCACATATACCATTCACCGTTGAAACGGACCTCCATGATTACAGGCCTTATAATGCACTCAAGAGTTAGCTTTTAAAAACTAAAGGGCACTGTGTTTTCCCCCTTTCAGATGATGAGAGGTCCAAGCTCAGTGTTTTTAGTTTACACTCAAGAAGAAAAAAAATGAAAAAAAGAGCATCCCAAATGTGCACTCGCAGCACTTCACACGCCTTTCAGGCAAACGAGCAGCATCTCAGGCAGGAAGACGTTTCAGGTAAATAATCCGTATGGCTGAAGCTGTAGCGCTTGTTCGCTTTGAGTGCATGGTAATGATTTTGGAGAGGGATTGCCACGCAGTAATGGGCCACAAATTCAGATTGCCTTGTCACGCTTTCATGTTGCGACCTGAGCCGCGTTTAGAGAGCATGTTAATTAACTCGGTAGAAGAAATGCAAATTCGACTCGAGCGACTCTGCGGTCCGTCGACACACCTCCGCCAAGTGCTTTCTGACCCCTGCGTGAGTTATCGCCGACTGCATGCACTTCACCCAGCCACCGGGTGACTCTAATTGCCCTCTAATTCAGAGGATCCTGGAGGTTCTAAACATATTTATTTAGCTCAGAACCTGATGGAGGTGATTATAAAGATCCGTATATTCAGGGGTGGGGTGGGTGCAGGTGCAGTACCTCCTCCCCGGTGCCTTGCATGATGTCCTGTGGAATGGCGTAGATCTTGTTCTGCATGTCCACCGTGCGCCGTTTCCCACTGCGAAGTCGAACCAGCAGCACGCGGAAGTTTGTGCCGCCTAAATCCAGCGCCAAGAAGTCGCCACGCTCTGCAGTACACAGGACGAACTGTTAGAATCAACAAGTTACAATTAATCAAATTGAGGATCACTAACAAATTTAGATTCAGTCGCTGTGAGGTTGCATCCTCACTACCCATCATGCACCGCAGCGGTACAACCTCACCCTCGTGAAAAAGGGAACACTGGTCCTCTCTACTTGAAAGCATAGAAGGTGGGTTGTCAGTGCTCACCCGTCTCCTCTGTATATTTTATTCCCCTCACATCAGCACTGCCACGTTCTGTGGTCCCTTAGACCAAAAGACTTCAAACCGCCTCAAAATTCCTCACGAAAACACGAACCTCCGTTGGTTCTGAGCTCTCGTTTGGCTCAATGTGAGGTCACTGCATTAAAAAGCAGCACAAGTGGATTTAAATGAACACCTTTATGTTCCACAGAGGGCAGCGAACTCATACATAAAGAACTCTGCCAGCAAAACATCGGTGCCCGTCCGGGGTCACAGTGAATTAATCACATTCGCTCTATTACATAGAGAAGGTCTCCTTCATGCCTCAGATGATTTACCCAAACATTAACACAACACACTGACAAAGCCACGCAAGTCTTTTCTTTACACTTAATAAAGCAATAAGCACTGAGTGGGCATGGCATTATTGTGAAAAAATAAAATCGTGGGAAAGAGAAGTAATTAGGCACAATGCATTGCACAGTACAGTTACATCTCTTTGATGTGATTTATTTACAACAATTCACAACCTTGGGTGTCTTACTGCTTTTATAAAACACACTGTAATAAAAAAATGTTTCATAAATGTGTTTATTGAAAGCAAGATCCTTAATAATCTGTTCTTTCGCGAAGTAATCCAGTCAAGTTTTTAAAGTGACAGCTGAGATCTAACGATCAAAATCTGGCAAGGCGACGCATGCTTCTGGAAATCCTCAAAACCCCTCACAGTTTTTTTTTTTTTTCACGTGGCTCCATGATTAGATTTATTTTTGTAAAATTAGAAAAGAATTGATTCACTTTAAGAAGCAGCACTTCGAAGTGCTTTCTTATTTTGACCAGCTTCAGTCTATGCACTCTACTTGACAAATTGAATCCCATTTCCCACCTTCACACCCCATCCTCCCTTTTTATTTTAATCTTTATTAATCTATTTGATTGATTTATTTACAATTATTTGCAATTTAATGCTTGTTTTTTTTTATTTGTTCTAATTCCACTTTTAATATTATATAGTTTTCTTCTCCCTTTTGACAAGGGGTTTGAGGTGTAGTTGTCATTTTTTATTTGTTTTATTTCTGTACTGTATATTTACATACGTGTGGGGACTTTTCTACTTTCTGTTTTAGTAAGAATGTCTTGTTTTAGGATTAAATTGGGTATGATGCAGAAGTCTAAACTATTTAAACACTTTTATTGTGTTTGTGTATTTATATCCCGACTTCTCAACCAAAAATAAATATTGTCATCTAGTGGTCAAATTACAAAACACAGTTTATAAAAAACATCGGGAAAATAATGTATTGTATTTTGTGGGTTACTGTCAAGTTGTCACGGCTTAGCCAATCAGATTTAAGGACTGGATATACATGTTTTATAATGTACATCTACACATATAAATGCCAAAGCCATAGTCACTGACAATCAATTCTCCCACTTTCCTAAAACCTACAAGGCTAAAATTTGACATTCGAACGCAGCACCCCAGATGGATTGGCACTTGGTGAGTACCTACAAAGCTGAAACTTGGCTCTGCTCATTCCTTATGGTGTCCTTGGAAAACCTACTCATGAATTTCCGTAAGAACGCAAGCGTGGACACCGTAGTCAATCCTCACAATATTGATTTCAAATTTTGTAATTTCCACAAACTTCACTTACATTTATTTAAAATATTTAAACTCCAAAGCAATCACTCATTCAAAAGCAACTGCCTTTCAACTTTTATGCTGTTATAAAATTTTCCATTGTAGCACAACATGGCTATTACACTAGTTACATATATACTTTAATGTGAACTTAAACAATGTGAAAAACATTCCAGTACATAAAGTAAGGTGAGGTGAGTTTGTTGATACAACACTGTGACGCGGTGGCGTTGGGGGGAGTGTCAGAGCCGTCGCGCTAATCAGGGTTGATTAGCGCAGCTGAAGTGGCTGTGCCTAACGACTGTGTAACACCTTATAAGGTGCTCAGTCACACGCTGCGGGGAGAGAGACCGACCACGGAGCTGGTGGGACGGAGGACCCAGCACGGCTACCACAAGAACTGTGAATGCTCAGAATTCTTTTTGTAGTCGTGTTTGGTCGTTAAATAAAGCCAGTTCTGTGTGTTGCACACCTGTCTCCGGTCCTCATCCTTTCCATCCCTCGACAAACACATTACATTACACTCATTCCAAACTTAACCGAACATGAATTTGTTTGTTTGGAATAAACTTGAACTTCGATCTGGTTGTCACAAACATCCAAACCTTCCAGAATCCTGTAAAACGTGTCACCGTGCTTTTTCCTATGCACTGTGTTTTTCTATGGTGAAAATGGGATGAATCGGGGACACCATGACCTCATTCTTTGACCACCGTCATCGTAGAGCATCTCGGAGTCTAGGTGAAGGTCTGTACATAATTGGAAGATAATCCCTCAAGGCCTTCTGGAGATATCAATGAGAACGGGGCTGAGAGGACACCGCGACCTTCATAGCTGATCAAAAACTATTGTAGTCCGTCGTCCGGTCCACGTGAGGTGCTCCAGTCACGTTGCGACCGAATCCGTAAAAAGACCTCAAAGGATATCACGAAAAGGGGACAGCGAGGCAACAGTGTCTCGTTGTGGGTACAAGCCCCACCTCCGACCTACGGACAGACACAGGGGAACACTATAGCGCTCTGGTGACGGACGCTGCGTGTTGAATATTCAACTATGGAACAATAAGAAAAGCCTGTGGCCTATATCTGTTAAAAACCTCCCCTCTTGTCACCTTGGAGCGAAAAAGCATTAGCCCTCATGTGTAAAAGCGGCACAGTTCATCTCCATGCAGTGCCACGAACACACTTATTTCCACAACTACACACCCCAAAGTAAAAAGCTGAATTCTGTGAAAAATAACAAGCATTATGCCGAAACCTTATTTTGAACAATACGGCCGTGCCGGCCTCCAACGCCGCTTATTAAATCTCTGATAATTAAGTCATGGACTTGCGCCAAGCTGAAGAGATACTAATTACAGCTTTTAAAATGCAAGTCACAGAGTGCAGGCCCGAGGAGGCCCTCTAATGCGGCTTCAGTCAAGACCACAATTAGGGGGCAGAATCACCCCATGTTTAACCTTTTGGTAAAATAAAATAATAAAATACATTTTTTTTGGTTAAGGCTGTATAAATCTGCATGTCATCATCTAATTAGCCAATCATGTGTCAGCAGGTATGTAGAATATCACGAATTATAAAACAGGTAGTTCCAGTCCTTAAATCTGATTGGCCATCCATGACATTATTGACAACACTCCTCTGAGCGCTTCACATTCATATCAATGTGTGATATACACATTTTTTTTAAAATTCATGAATATAAACAGTGATGAGCACTAAACCAGTTGCAGCTGTTATTTATGAGAGAAGTGGTAGCTCAGTGGTTAGGGTGTTGAACTATCAATCTGATGGCTGTGGGTCCAAATCTCTGCTCCAGTGTGCGTCCCTGAGCAAAGTCCTTAACCCAAATTGCTCCAGGAAGCTGCATCAACCGGGTGTTCTGACCCTAACGAATTTGGGATAGTTGTAAGTCGCTTTGGATAAAAGTGTCAGCTAAAAGAGCAAATCTAAATGTATTTATAAACTGCATTCTGTAATTTGGCCACAACATAGCAGTATTTCATTGTTAGAGAAACAGGAATCCTGTTACTCACCAATCAGCATTTATTTAAAAAACCGGACTAGATTACATCACGGAAGAGCAGATTATTAACAATTTTGCTTTAAATAAACACATTTCTGAATCAAATTAAAAAAAAATAATAATATTAATAGATTTTATTTGTCAAACACTAAGAACATAATCATTTAAATATTATGTATATAAAAAAAAATAATTAAATATATCAAAAATTATACGACACGGTGGCTTAGTGGTTAGCCTCTCAGCACTGGGGATTCCCGGTTTAAATCCAAATCTGGGGATGTTCTCCCCGTGTCTGCATGGGTTTCCTCCGGGTTCGCCGGTTTACTCCCACATTCCAAAAACATGAATTCCAGGTAAATTGAATGCTCTAAATTGCCCTGTATAGTGTGTGGCTGTGTAAGTGAGTGCATACCCAACGATGACCTTTGCGCTGACCTAAACTGGACCATGAGACTGTTCCAGAGCTGTAGCGCATCTTAGTTAAATTCTCGGTCCCCCATAGTTCGAAGTCTAGTGTGGGGCACCTGGAGGAGCATGCAGCCTGTTGATCTGAAAGTGTGGATTGATGTTTGGGGGTAGTAAGGACTTCTTGTAAGTATGATGGGGCTTGACCAGTAATACATTTGTAAGTAAACAGAAGGGTTTTGTAGTTTTTCAGGGATGAGACAGGGAGCCAGTGCGGGTGATGTGTTCACATTTTCTAACCCTCATTAAGATTCTGGCAGCACTGTGTTGAACATATTGTAATTCCTGGATGTCCTTGCCAGAAATCCCAATAAAAAGCTACTACAATAGTCCAGCCTTGAGAAAACAAACACGTGGACAAAGTTGTGCTTTATTTCGAATGTGGTGAAATGATTTCTTACACAGATGCTTTATTTGAGTATTAAATGTCAGCTGTGGATCAAACCAAACCCCTAGATTTGTGACTGAGGAGGAGAGGGTGATAATCTGACCATCAAAAATAAACTGGGATACAGAGCAGAAAAAAGTTGCCGCTCATCCATGCTTTTATATCCTCAAGACATATGGTAAGGTGTGACAGGGCCGCAGAGGAGCTTAGTGAAGTTTTAAAGTAAAGTTGGGAATCGTCTGCATAGCAATGAAAGCACAACCCATGTTGACTGATAATTTGTCCAAGGGGCAACATATAAATAGTAAAATGAATTGGGCCAAGAACTGACACCTGTGGAACACCACACGACAGGAAGTTGCCTGGACTTACAACCACCTAGCACAACATATTCAGTCGTGTCAGCCAGGTAGGACTGGAACTACTGCAATGTAGTTCCAGATAGTCCAATGGTGTTATGGAGGCAATCAGGTAGGTGACCTTGCATCCGCTGACATTAGTTGACCTAAGTAGAGCGGTTTCCGTGCTGTGTGCTGAACGAAAGCCAGACTGGAACCTGAAGTTGCAAAACAACTACCTTCTCTAGGACCTTTAACAAAAAAGTAAGGTTGGAGATAGGGCTGTAGTTTGCAAGCACTTCCGGGTCTAGTGAAAACTTGTATTTGTAACCATTTTACAAATTCAACTAGCGGAATAGTCGTACTGCGCTATGGGTTAGAACGTAATAACAGTGTGAAAGTTGAAAGACAGTTGTTTTTGAATTAGAGATGGCTTTGGAGTTTATATATTTCAAATGAATGTATTATAGAGTTAGGTTTGGGGCGATTAAAAATCTGAAATGAATATGTGGAATGACCATAGTGTGAGTTGGGACTACGATGTCCACGCACTTTCTTTTTTATAGGAATTTATCAGTAGGTTTTCCAAGAACACGATAAGGAATGAAGGAGCCAAGTTTCAGCTTTGTAGGTACAACCCCTGGCAAAAAGTATGGAATCACCAGTCTGGGATGAGCACTCATTCAGACATTTGATTCTGTAGAACAAACTCAGATCAAAAACATGATGCAATAATAAAGTCATTCCAAAGTGCAACTTTGTGGCTTTCAGAAACACTCAAAGAAATGAAAAACAAAAACATTGTGGAAGGTAAATGTTACTTTTATTGAGCAAGCACGGGGAAATAAATATGGAATCACGCAATTCTGAGGAAAAAAGGATGTAATCACTCAACTTGGAGGTAGAAAATAAGGACACACCCAGCCAATTTCCTTTCACTAAATGGACACCTGCTTCAGATTAGATCTGCTTGTTAGTCTGCAGTTTAAAACACCTGCAGTCATGACACCTTGGAGGGCTGCTGGACAAAGTGGAGTGGCAGGGACCATGGCTCCAACAAGAGAAATGTCTCTTGAAACAAAAGAGAAGATTGTGAAACTTCTTGAAGAAGGTAACTCTTCACACATGGTTGCTAAAGATGTGGGCTGTTCACAGTCGGCTGTATCAAAGATATGGACCAAATACAAAAAGCATGGAATGGTTGTTAAAGCATACTGGTAGACCAAGAAATACCTCAAAGCGTCAAGACAAAGAACTTAAGACCATTTGTCTTGAAAACCGAAAAAGTACAACTAAACATATGAAGCACAAATGGGAGGAAGCTGGAACTAATGTATGTGACCGAACCGTAAGAAATGGCATAAAGGAAATGGGATTTCTTCAATACAGGAAAGTTAAAAAAAAAACATCATTGACCCCTAAACAGAAAAGAACAAGACTGAAATGGGCTAAGGAGAGGCAATCATGGACTGTGGATGACTGG
>JAOUQT010078502.1:0-10097 GCA_025769995.1 Xyliphius kryptos
AGAAGCACTCCTTTATAGGGGGGGTCTTGCTAAGTGCCTCTCATTTCTACCTGTTTGTTCCATTTGCACAACAGCAAGTGAAACTGATTCACAATCAGTGTTGCTTCCTAACTGGACAAGTTGGTTTAACAGAAGTGTGGTTTACTTGGAGTTACATTGTGTTTTTAGGTGTTCCCTTTAGTTTTCTGAGCAGTGTATATACACTTACATACATACACTATATATGCACACACACCTGTGTTAAAGCATCTCTTGCTTTACTCTCATATGTTTTTTATTTCCACTTTATGATTATGTAATGTAGGCGCAGGTGGTAACTCACCTGATGCCAAGAAAGGAGGATCTGAAAGCATTTGAACACATATTTTTTAAGGTAAAAAAAAATAACACAACTTAGTTCCCTTAGTTTCCTGCATTTTAATCAAAACATGAAAATGAACAAAATATGTAAATTTGAAAGCCAACACCTGATGAGGATCCAGTGTTGTGTGCATTTAGGCTGCATTCATTGTGAGCTTAGCACTGGGACATTATTCACCATGCATGTCAGCATATCAGCTGTGCAGCGCTGCTTCAGGTTACAGGTGGTTCTGATTCTGACTGCAGTGGACTGGTGCAGGATGTCTTATTCTAGAAGGTGTGCTACTGATATGCTAAATGCATGATGGATTAGTGTCCCAGCACTGAGCTTACAATGAAATCAGTCTAAATGCATGTGGTGCTGTGTCCTCCAGCATGATAAACCTGATCAATTCTAAATAAACCATGGTATCATTTTTTTTTTACATAGGTTCCATTGTTTATTTAATGTTTTATTCATGTTTCATGTTTTAATTTATATTCGATTCACATCATCTTGTTCTTTTTAGCTTTGATTGTTTGTTTTCATTTGCTGTGTAACGTGTTCTTGTTTTTCTTAATGGTTCTTTGAACGAATGATTTTACTTTTGATTGTAATAGAGAAGGGTACAGTGATTTAGTGGTTAGTATGTTCACCTCTCAGTGTTGGGGGTTCAAATCCCGATCTGGGTGGAGTTTTCATGTTCTCCACGCGTCCGTGTGGGTTTTTCTTTGGATTAATCCACAGTTCAAAAAGAACATGAAATCAAGTTAAATAGGCCATAAGTAAATTGCCCTTATATGGGGTGTGTGAGTGAGTGTGTGCCCAGCTATAGATTAGCACCTTTTATGGGTGTATTTTCCCAGTGCCTAAAACTGTGTCCCCTGGATGGGCATGGAAACCCCTGAAACCCTAGGATAAGATTAAGTGGAAGATAATAGATGGATGTAATGTAGAGAATATATTTAAACAATTCAAAACTCGAAGGGCCTACTGAATAGAAATAAAGTCATTAAATGCCACTGAGTCATTAATATACCCTTATTTGTATAAATATTCTTAGTCAATGGGTATCTATTACTGTGTCTTCTAGCTAATGATTCTGTCAATCTAATGTAGACCTGTACTGTGTAAACATTGTTAGTTTACCACAGACTGAATTAAAGACAATTTAATTCTTATGCTTCCAATCTATATATGAAACCTCCTATATGTATATTGTGGTTGTTGTAATGGAGAATGACCTGGTCATTTAAAAAACAGATTGCAAAAATGGGATTGGTCTGATTTCAAATATCACATTTCCCACAGCTCATTCTTCCTTTCTTAGTGTATCCTATACTTTTTTAATGAAGTGTGTGTGAATTCAGGCAGTGGTTAATAAAGATAGCTCAGCTTGCAGTTTACTGGAATATTTGTCGACGGTAGTATATCGTTTTGGTATATAGCGCAATCCATGTTGGTCACATACTGCATTCTGAAACTACAGTACATGGAAAGTATGTATGATGCTATTTTGAACACAGCCATGCATAACATCAATGAGAGGTTAATTGTATGTACATTCTAAGACTACCCAGTGCAGCTTGATGCAGAGGCTTCATCAGATGCCTACTAGGCTGCTTGTCTAGGCACTATTTGAAGCTTATGCACAAGTATTAATTGGCTTTAGGATAATACTGACAGTATTGCTAAGGATTTAGTGGAAGAAAAGTTGGAGTTCGTGTCACTAAAATCCTGCCAGGGTATGAAATCAGAAGAGTGCATGACCTGAGTCGAAGCACTTTTTAGGCAGCTGGCCAAGTGTCTGCTCACAGTTGCTCCGTGGCCCATGGCCTCAGCTTTCTTTTGGGATAAGGAGATCAAGAGGGTAGAAAGTTTTGCTCTCATAGGGAACCACTGATGTTTTTCTCTGTGGTCAGTGTGGTACTTTAGAGTGTGCAGATATGACACTAATGACCATTGGGTGCATAATTTTCATAACAACTTTGACAAAACTGTACCTCTCCAGAGTCTTTGCTGCAATCAGAGAGTCTCAGGATGTTCTGCTATTTTCAGAAACCTTTCATTTCTGTAGTGAAACAAATACACAGTGAATTTTGACTCTGCTCCTGCATTGCACTTTCCACAGGAAGTCTTTTATTCAAATTGCGTCTGCTAGGAACTCCTTTCTTAAACATGCAAAGATGCAAGTTTCTTTTTAATTAAACCTTATATTCTTTTTTGGCACAGATACGTATTTCTTATGCTCCCTGACACAAGACAACTGCTGGCTATAGTCTGAAGGGCAGTGGAATTTCACACCCAACACACGGTCAAAAAAAAGCATAGCATGGCCTTCCCTATATGCTCTTTGGATCATTTTACAGTGATCAACATACCTCTTGACGCATGTGTTCCCATTTGGGGGTGGCTGGCAGTCTTATTAGTGCCAAAGAAAGGGACAAATGTTTTGACCAGACATATTCTAACGGTCTTAACATACTTTGTCTCATTGAGCAAAGGGCAAAGCTAGAGTCCTGTAACTGAATGGCCTGTCCTGCCTTGCTGTGCTGTATGACGAGGAAATATGAAGTGTTGCTGTTTTGTAGTTTTGTATTACTCTGAAATGCATGGAATATGATACCGACTAGCTAAGTTAGAGCTTGCACCAATTAGAGATCTACCCGCACTAAGCAACATAACAGGTGACCATTCAGAACAAGTAATCCCAAGAATACACTTCCCAGATATTTTTATTAGCATTTTTTCTTGGATGATGGCATTGAATTGGGCAGGGATATGTGTAACCATGTTAAGTCTTTTCACCAGTAAAAATATTGTTTCCTCGTTGGCATTGCAGGTTCTAGTCCAGGCGTCGTCACTGGCTGTAATTTATGTTGAGGGTTTATTGGGAAGTTACATAGTTTAGGCTTGGGGAGATGTGGTCTGAGATGCTGGAACAAATGACCACTAATTATTGACATGAGCCAGTGGCAGAGGGAGTGGTGGAGGATGAGTAGAACTTTGGCAGAAAGGCTATAGATTTGAGCATGCTGCTGGTTTTTCAAGGAAAGAGTGGATTCCTGGGATGCTCCCTAAAGACAAACCACACTGCCAGATAAAACCCATAAACAAAACACATTACCTCTTTTAATAAAAGAACACCATCGTCACTTTTCATTTTCCCTTGAGATGCGGTTCACCACTCCGAGTTGTTTAGATTGGCTTAGTTTAACTTGGGCCTGCTTTTCTTTTCCTTTGCAGAAATATGTTCTACATTTGCTTTCAGTAATTATATTACTTGTCTTTTGAAACTACATCCATTCCCTTTTTCTAGTTCTTCACGCCTTCTTGATCTCAATCGTAGATGCTGGGCAAGATGGCACATCTGCTTTTACAAGTCTGTCAAGCAGAGCCTGCTTTGTGGCATTTTTGCGTTTGCTGTAATTTAGCAAATAATATTCAGTCATGATTTAGCTGATTGCGCTATCATTGGAAACTGGCATGTTTGCCATCTGTCTAATGAGATTACTGTTTCTGTGTAATTAAATTGTGACCCAACACTGGAGCTAGTAGTAGGGGAACCTGTGCATGCTTATGTTGAAGGTGGTCTGATCCCATTACAGCAGGGGTAGAAGAGGGTTAGGGGTGAGAGGAAGTGCTTCAGTGCAGAACTAAATATAGCATGCCTAACCAAGTGCGGCAGAAGTGTCACTCTCCTTTACATGGGTGTGTTTGGGTCCAAAAAACAGCCTGCTTTTTTAGCATGATTTTAGTTGGGCAGAGCAGACTCCCAAAGTCCAAGTGATCCCTGTGTGCAGCCTGTGTATCCAGAAGGGTGTAGAGAGGCAGGGGGTGAGGGTGCCTGCTTTCTTTCTTGATTTCATGTAAGCTCTTGTTTTGAGTCATGACCCTCAGCTTCTTTTGGACACTGTCCAGATGCTACAGGCCTGCGTTTTTTCAGAAGCTGTTCAGACTGAGAGCATGGAGCTCTGGTCAGGGCTGCAATTTGATTTTAGATTTGATCTTGTGCATAGCAAAGAGACCATTAAAGACAGACGCATCTGGACTAATTATTGTATCTTATGTTGCATTGTTAATGTTTTAAGTTGCACACTTTGGCTCTGTAGACGTCGTGTCCTGTGCTTACTGCGCTGTCAGTCCTTCACTCTGTATATCCCCGGCTCTATATTTCTCATCCCCATCACACACAAAGAGGATGTGGGACTGCAAAAGACATTACACGTTACCGGTGAGGAGTGACTGGTGTTAACCAATACTTCCTCCTTAGGTGAAGGTGTGGGGGGGGGGTATAAAAAAGGAAACGTGTATAGAAATTGGAAGTATCTTCAGTGATCATTGTCCAGACTGATGCATTTTTATTTTACATCCCTTAAACTCAGTGTCTATGTTCTCTAGAGTTTTTCAGTCCCTAAAACCCAGATTTCTGGCGGGACCCATTTTAGTTTGGATCGAGAGAAATACAGATTTTTTAAATTGATGAGGCAGACTGACAAATTTGGCTCCTTTTGACATGACCTCTGATTCGTCCCTCATTTGTTGTATATTTTGCAACTAAGCAATCAGCTGTGAAGTATCCATCTGCTTCCTGTTTAACTGACATGCACACATGCCTGGTGTTAATATAAAAATGTAGTTTATGCTTTTGTAACCTTTACTCTCCCAAGCTTATAAAGTTTTACAATTCATCTCATTTCAATATCTTCTGCTAAATCCTATACCAAGGACTGGAGGGGGCATTTTCCCAGTGGTTTCCCATGCATTAAAGGGACAACGTTTTTGGCACTGGACAGATACACCCATGACAGGGTGCCAATCCATCGCTGGGCACACACACTAACATACAGACATACACTATATGGGGACATTTTGTATTTGGCAAATTTAGAGCAGCAAATTAACCCGGTGTTAATTCACCCTAAATCTATTTTTTTTTACTGTGGAAGGAAACTGGAAAAACCCACACGAACACAGGAAGAACGTGAAAACTCTTCCCAGCTGGGATTTGAAGCTGGATCCCCAGTGCTATGCTACCACTTCTGCCCCATTTAAAAAAAAAAGCCATAAAAAATGTGTTTAGTGAGTAGTTATTGTAATATAATGCTGGTATTACTCCGTAATTGTCCTGTAAGTTGGGTAGTTGTGGGTAGGTTGGGTGGATGTATATAGATCATTCAGTGGCATAATTATGTCATAACAACATGGGTTGCAATCCAATATCGTACCCAGGTATTACCCTTCCACTAGAGGCCACTTCACCGTATATATCACTTGAAGCCTAAATTATCTACCCTTATACTCTTCCTTTCACCCATCTCTTTCCCATGCCAGCTTTCCATTTGGCCCTTTAAGACTCTGTCTCGCTGCACCACCCTTTCTCATACTCATTACCTCTCCAGACTGGCAATAAGTTGATTGCTTTACAGAGATGATGTAAGCCCCTGCCCTAGGGTACATCAGGTTGGATTTCTCCTGCTTTATCTTGTAAAGCCTAAATTAACAGCTGGTTTGGTTTGAGTTCTTCTGGATCTGACTAAAGGATTAGGCTTCATTCTCATGTGAGTCAATCTGGTTTGATTTATTGCAGGTCTATCAAAAAAGATCAGTGGAGGCCCTTTTGAAAGTAAATCCTTAATCGGCCTTTGTGCTTACTTGTCATCATAGAGATTTTTTTCGACTGCCTCTCACTACTATTTTCTCTCTCTCTCCCTGTCCATGCTTTAACTTTTATTTTTCTTTTCTCCTGTCTCATCTCGTCTACACAGGGAGTTGGTGATCAGCAGTGTCTGAGGTATTTTGCTGTTGTACAGGATGGATTTTTCTTTCTCATTAGCTATCCATCACTTCAGCTCAAACTGAAGCCCAGATTTAGTAGCACATCCCTGTTGGCAGTCCAATGATTATTTTTATTTCAGGCCCATTCCTCATCTTTGTGGTACTGTTTCTGAAATCCAGTACAGTTGTGAAAAGGATTTAAGCTGAGAAAATTATTCAATTGCAAAATTTTGGGATTTTTTAGGTAAATGGCTGAGCAAAAGCTATGGTATGTTCTAATTACTAAGAATAGAAGAAGTCATGTTACTGTTTGGCTGATGTGTTCTACAAACAGATTGTTTACAGATGCATCCATTATGTTGAGTCAACATGTCTTAGACTTTAATGGGCTGTGATCTTGGTATAATTTAAACAGAGAGGAAACTACCGATGCCCGAATAAACTGCATAAAGGGTAACCACTGCAACATTATTCTCCTTCGTTCTATGTTATTTACTATCCAGGGGGCCATAACATTCCACAAGACCATTGGGCTCTGTTCGAGTTATGTTGTTCTATTCAGTCTAGAAGTATGCACTGTGTTCTCAGTGAAGGTACAGCTGTGGCTGTGTGCCTTCATAAATCACTGGAGTGAGTCAGATTGTGTCTTGTGGACATCTGTACAAGCCTTATTGTAATTCAAGGTTTGTTGCAAATTGACTAAGCAGTTTAAGCACTTTATAAAATATTTCAAAACATGCTCTGTAGTAGGTTGATGAGTTTAAAGAGCAATGAGCTTTACTCTTGTTTTTATTTAAAGATTTATCATGAACACACTGAGGAAAGGCATTTTCAGTACTTCATGTAAAAGATAAAGACTAATGATGCTTATTACATGAAATAGGGTTGTGTAATGATCAATCCAGTTTGCTTTGCATACCAATTAACTCAGTTACTAGTTACAAGTTTTATGATTGCCGTGTCAACTGACACTGTTCAACTAAACAGTGAGCCAGCAGCCCCAGATGGACCTGGCAGACAGACTGTAATCAGATCCAACCATGTTTTCTGTCCTTCCCACTCTTTCCCACTCACTCCTCGTCTTGCTTTCGTCAGGGCTTCAAACAACAGAACCATTATATGAGCTCAGGTCTGGCCTCCTCGTTTTGCGAGGTTGTGACTCTTGAAGAATCTGCTTTAACAGTATGAATACTGGCAGACCCAGGTTGTCTGCCCCACGAATAAATAATCATGAAATAGGTTTTCATTTATAAAGGATTTTACCTGACTCATACTTACTGAAGTTAATCAGGATGAAACATTGGCTTAGTGGTTAGCATGTTCGCCTCTCAGCAATGGGGATTTCCGGTTCGAATCCAAGTCTGGGTGGAGTTTACACATTCTCCCCGTGTTCTCCCCGCGTTCTCCCCGTGTTCTCCCCGTGTCTGCGTAGGTTTTCTCTAGGTTCTTCGGTTTTCCCTCCACAGTCCAAAAACATAGGAAGGGCATCCGTGGTAAAACATTTAAAGTCTAATATGCGGGAAGAAGAACAGACTTACTGAAGTTAGATACAATCATAATTTGTTAATAGGTTATCATGTCTTACTGATTATACTAATTGAAGCCTAATTGAGTACTTGTACCTAAAAGCTAGATCAGACCACACAGAAATCATAAGCTCGAAACCCACAACTCCTGTAGCAAGGACGGAAGCCGCACACTCACCCCTCAGCGCAAACAGAGGGTGTGCACGTGTTGGCTTTTTAAATCACACGTCAGGGTTGTAGTAAACTAATCACAGTGTAATAGTGGTTACAATTTTTGTGTACAATGGCTCTATAAAAAGAGATGGTGGGGTGGGAGTGGTAGCTCAGTGGTTAGGGTGTTGGATAATCAATCAGAAGGTTGGGGTTCAAATCCCAGGTCCACTGAAGTTACCATTGTGGTTCCTTGAGCAAGACCCTTAACCCTCATTGCTCCAGGGTCCTGTATCAACCCTGTATTCTGACCCCCACCAAGTTGGGATAGTTGTAAGTCACTTTGGATAAAAGCGTCTGCTAAATAACTAAATGTAAATAACTAAATGTAGATAAACATGTATGTCTACAAGTTATCAGTTAGGTAGATTGGGGTCTAGTTCTACCCTCCATTGGGGTTCAGTTCTTTGGGGTTTAGTCTTTACTGTGAAAAACGAGCATAACCAGTATGAAGTAGGTTTACTGCATCAAGAACTACTTGCAAACTTGTGCTGTATAATTGGGTGTTGCACATGTGCAAGGTGCACCCTGTCTGTTCCATTCTGTTAGGTGTCTAGTCGACTCCACTCAGCATGCGTCTTTCACCACCCTTTCACTTTCCTCAACCCTTACAGGCATGAATACCATAGCATGTGGTTGTAGATAGAGAGAAGCTGGGGCAGATCGATGTCAAGTTCAGGTGTGTCCTTCTTCCTGCCAGAGCAAAGCAGGGCCGAGGGCCTGGTGTTGGGGGAGGAGGGGAGGGGCATTAAGCAATACGTGGGAAGGGCTTGCTGTCAGCAGCTGGACCTCTTAATCCTATAGGCCTGGGGGAAAGGGTGTGTGTGTGCATGTGGGGGTCTATCTGTATTCCAGTTTGTGTGTCCAGCAGTGGTTTGGCAATGTGAACACACCTCCATTCCCAAATATCACACAGCTGAGACCATTGTGTTGGTGTGTATTTTTATTGCATGCTCTCTTTAGCTAGTGTGTATGATCTGCTGTTAGTTTCTGTTCACTGTACTTAGATTTTACTTATGTGGCGACGCATTGTGTTTGAATTGGAAATAAGTGGCAGGACACAAACGCACGTGGTTATGGCTCATATCAATATTGCTTTCAAATAAGGAAACACTGAAAGGAGTAAATGATTGCGTCACTCTTAGACTTCATTAGAGACAAGTCCACTATTTAGACAGATTCTTTGCGAGCTTGCTCTCCCTTAGCTTGCTCTCTCCCGTCTCTCTCTCTCACTCTCTCTGGCGTAGACTTTTGCATATATCACGGGCTGGCAGGCTAAGAGCCTGGGACTTCCCCACGCCACACTCCAAGCCTTTGATCCTTTGCTTTGGAGGTAACATCAAAAGGAGAGGCATAGAAAGGCAGCTACTACTGTGAAGTTCAGTGTTCAACTTGATGGCTTGGCTGAGGGCTTTTTTTCTACGGCTTTCCTCAGCTGACAAAAACACACAGTTTGTAGCAAAGGCTTGTTTTAGTACATGCTATCCTTCATAGAATTCGTCAGTTAAAGAATTAAAACCGTTTCGTCCCTGGACTCGATAAACTGAACTAGGGCTTTGTTAATTGTGTGCTGCACTTATTGCAATATCGTTTAAGGTTGCATCCACGTTGAAATGCATTCAGAATCTTTACAACATGGAGCTGTCAGGATGCTGTACAGACAAAATTCCACAAGCAGCTGTCGTAATAAGGGCTCACCTGCCGTACTGTATACTTTTAGTATATGTGACAGAAAGTCTTGATGCCCCAGTGCATTGTGATGTTGTATGGCCCTGTTCACACCTGGCATTGATGTCAGTCCTGAAAGATCGGATCACAAGTGGAACGCATTAAGTACATATGTTCGCAGCCAACATTAGAAATGCATCTCAAGTGGCCATTTGCATTTGGCTGTCCCTTTTTTTTAAATATAAAGGAAATAACTGCTTTATTTGTAAACCTTGTTCTATAAATATCAATGATATTTTAGTGTTTGTAAAAATAAAAAGTCATTGTGGCTTAGTGGTTAGCATGTTTGTTTCACAGCGCAGGGGATTCCTGGTTCGAATCCTGATCTGGGTGCAGTTTCCATGTTCCCCCCGTGTGTGTGTGGGGGTTTTCTTCCACAGTACAAAAACATGAATGCTCTGAATTTCCCCATATAGTTTGTGTGGATGTGTGTGTGTGTGAGTGTGTGCCCAGCAATAGCTTGGTGCCCTGTCCTGGGTGTATGTGCCCAGCGCCCTGGGTGTATCTGACATTCT
>JAOUQT010078539.1:0-10096 GCA_025769995.1 Xyliphius kryptos
TTAGGTGTAGGTGTATTTTAGGTGTTTGGTGTATATTAGGTGTTTGGTGTATTTTAGGTGTTTGGTGTATTTTAGGTTTTTGGTGTATTTTAGGTGTTTGGTGTATCTTAGGTGTAGGTGTATTTTAGGTGTTTGGTGTATTTTAGGTGTTTGGTGTATTTCAGGTGTATTTTAGGTGTAGGTGTATTTTAGGTGTTTGGTGTATTTTAGGTTTTTGGTGTATTTTAGGTGTAGGTGTATTTTAGGTGTTTGGTGTATATTAGGTGTTTGGTGTATTTTAGGTGTTTGGTGTATTTTAGGTGTTTGGTGTATTTTAGGTGTATCCTTCTCCCAGTTTTAACCAATCAGCTTTGGTTTCCAGCGCCACTGTTTGTAATGAAGCAGGAACTCCACTGCTGCAGAGTGCAACTATGTTGTATTCAACGTTAAATTCGATAAGAACGAGAGTACTTAGCACACCGTGTTTTTTATTCCTATTTTGCGTTCTGTTTACTTCTGTTCTTGGTAAATCGTCGACTATTGTTTGCCCCAGCGGCCACTTCGCTTTTAAAAACCGCTGTGTTCTTTGCCATCCCACCTGTGCTGAGTGCGAGGGTCACGAACTGTTCCAGTGCACCGTCTGTGCCCCGGGTAAGCGATTGGAAAACTTACTCTGTATTAATGTTCGGATGTACATGTTTGGAAAAAAGCTCAGAAAACCCTTTTTACAAGTTAAAGCTCCGGTTAACCCCATTGCGCATGCGCTGAAATCCTGCACCTCTCGTCACTGACCATTGACTACAATGCTTTCTTTTCAAACCTTCAAAACAAATCTTTAAACTAAAGTTAGTTTTCAACCCAAAAGGCGTTAGTTGTATTTAAATGAGCATTTCTACTGATAAAAGTTTAAATTGTATTTATTGTTTGTTAAACTTTTGACAAGTTGGATTCGTTTATTTGCAATTTTACGCAGAATTTATTTAATTTAAGAACATAAACTTCCGCTTTCTTCGACTGGATATATCCAGTGTGCCAAATATCTCTCAATTAAAAATTGTTTATTATAAAACTTATTTATTTTAAATTAAAGTAAATAATATTGTAAAATTGTATATGTGCAGCCCTTAATTTGGGGGCTCTTTTTAATAATGGTATTTCAGTTCCAGTTAAATGTTTCCAAACTGTACTTACAGTACTGGCACACAATACATTTCCAAAAAATTTGCTTACATCCCCAATTTTCATCTGGGCTGCTTTTCGCGTGTTTTTTTATAATTACCAATTTATGGCCAAGGGTTAGACAAAATCTCTGCCAAATCTCCACCAGGTGATAATTTACAAGTGTGACACTAATGGCTTACATGTAATGTTCCAGTGTCTTATTCTTATTCCATATCTAAGCCCTTGTCTGTTTATTTGGATTACCTGTGGAAATATAATTGTCTTAGAAAGCACAATGACCTAGGACAGAATTTTAAGCAAATGATGCCACCCAAAATCTTAAATCCTTATCTAAACACTATATTTTGTGTCAAAATATAATAATAGTGGAGTTTATAAAGCATTTAGAGCAATGGGAATATTAAAGATTAGGAATGATAGTCATCAAGATGGTAATTTTGTCAGATTTTCACATTCCTTTGGCTTTAGTTTTGTATACTTTTCAGCTCCTGTAGCATTTTATCAGTAACTGGTAAACACCAGGCCTTTGTGTTAAACTGAGATAGGACTACCACTGAAGTATGTGCTGTTGCTCAGTGAACTGCTTTCACCTTTAGTTTCACTCGGGTCATTTTAGGAATACCCAGGATTAACAGACTGTAGAGCAGTTGTTCTTAGCCAGTGATCTGTGCCACATGGACGAATCACCTCCACTGATACAGGATAAGTCAGGATGTACTTTTACATGATGTCTGTTTTACTGATATTTCTGTGTATATTCAGCAAAATGTTTCTTTAGAGAATATTGAGTTCATTCATTCATTATCTTCCGCTTATTCCTTTACGAGGGTCGCGGGGGGGTTCCCCATGCCCATCCAGGGTAGAACATCTCGGGCGCTGGGCAGATACACTCAGGACAGGGCGCCAATCCCTCGCTGGGTACACACTCACACACACACTATACAGGGCAATTTAGAACATTCAATTTACCTTGCATCCATGTTTTTGGGATGTGGGAAGAAACCAGAGAATCGGAGGAAACCCACACAGACACGGGGAGAACATGCAAACTCCACCCAGATAGGGATTTGAACCGGGAATCCCCAGCACTGAGAGGCGAACCACTAGGCCACCGTGTCGCCCACAATATTGAGTTCCAAAAAACCTCTTCCAAAAAAACCTGTCCCCTCACCTATTGCTTTATTAAAACCTTGTCTTGTTTGAAGTAACATTGGATTAAGCCTAACCGTTCCTTCCTGTTTTATTTTTATCTGTTTGCTGTACCAAAGAATGCAGAGATGAAAGTGATGGTTTGTCAGTGATTTAGTTAGTACATAGATAAAGTGATGGTGTGCTGTTAGTCAGGTTATTTAGGACTGTCTTGCCTACAAGATATTTGAAGAGGACTACATTGTCAAAACCTTATAAATCAGGTACTGGTTATTTGAACAATATAATTTCAATTATTTGCAAATCTTCAAACCAGACGTCAGTGTATGGTACATGGGGTCGGTTAAAATCGTGCTGTGGAGCTTCTGCTCGTGCGTCTGATTGTATCAGGCCCTGTTGCTTGCTTGCAACCTGCTCCATGCTCAATTTAGTTTAAAATATTTATTACCATAATTTGAAACTGAATAACCAACAAGCTGTCATTAGTATGTCTCAGGTAGCCTTTTGCTCATTGAACATCGTTGGGATAAACCGGATTGTGTGTCAGACTGTCTCATCCAACATCACATTGCATGTCCAATTGGATAATCAGGAGCCATTTTTTTTTTATCACAACAGCAACTGGGAATGTGTTGATTATATTAAACTTTATTGCCACTACACATGCACAGGTACAATGCAACGAAATATCATTTTGCATCTAGCCAGAAGTGGTTAGATGCAACCATTACCAAAATTTACAGGCCAGAATAGGAAGGTTCTATATATAATTTACAAATGTATAGATATTTCTATAAACATTATATACAGAAAAATTAAAGGTGCTGGTCATAAAATTTTAGAATATCATGAAAAAGTTTATTTAGTTCGGTAATTCCATGCTAAAGGTGAACCTTATATTCATTCATTACACACAGATTCATGTATTTCAAATGTTTATTTCTTTTATTTTTGATGATTATAAATGAAAATGTATGCAAAAATCAGGATGTTGTAAAAAAAAAAAAAAAAATGAATAGTGAAGACACAGAAGAGGCTGGCTATGCACGCTGGAGAGGATTGTGAAACAAAACCCATTTAAAAATGTGCAGGAGATTCACAAAGAGTGGACTGCAGCTCAAGTCAGTGAAAGACATGGGTTTCAGTTGTCCGTTTCTTGTGTCTACCCACTGTTTAACAAAAGACACAAGTGTCAAGTGTCTGGCCTGGGCTAAAGATAAAAAGGACTGGACTAGTGCTGAGTAGTTGAAAGTTATCTTCTCTGATGAGAAGTTTTATTTGAAAATCAAGGTTCTTGATTCGGGAAGAAGAGAAGAGAGACACAGTTGCTTGAGGTCCTGTGGAAAGTTTTCACGGTCAGTGATGTTGTGTCATGCCATCTGCTGGTGTTGGTCTGTTGTGTTTTCTGAGGTCCAAGGTCAACACAGCTCCCTACCAGGAGGTTTTAGAGCACTTCATGCTTACTGCTGTTGATGATTTTTTTCTACAGGACTTCTTCCACAGTGCTAAAGCTACCAGTACCTGGTTTAAGGACCATGGTACCCTTGTTCTTCATTGGCCAGCAAACTCACCTGACCTAAACCCTATAGAAAATCTATGAGGTGTTGTGAAGAGGAAGATGTAAGATGGAAAATCAACTCGTAATACAGGCCAAAGGAGCCCCAACTAAATATTAAGTGTTGTACATGTTTATACTTTTCATGTTCCTACATTTCAGTTGGCCAACATTTCTGAAAAAACTTTTTTGTATTGGTCTTGAGTAATGTTCTAATTTCCTGAATTGCTGAATTTGGAATTTTTAGTTGTTGTCAGTTATAATCATCACAATTAAGTGAAATAAACATTTAAAATATGTGTGTAATGGATATATATACGTAGTTTCACTTTTTGAATGGAATTGCTGAAAGAAATCATTTTTAATGATATGGTATTATGAAATGAGTAGTTCCGGTCCTTAAATACTATTGGCTAAGCCGCTTGTCTAGCCGTGACATTATTCACAATAACCCAAACCTCTGATTGGTTCACATTTATATAAATGTGTGAAATAAAATATTTTGTTCTCCTGAAATTTTTCATAAACTGCTTGCGCGTCGGGCCTAATAGCACCTCTTTCCCGTGGTTTATTCACAACAGTGCATGCCCTCTCATGTTTTATTGCTTTCATATACAATTCGTATCTGTAGTGTTAATAATGATTTAAGATCATTTTAACACATCTATACAAACCATGTCCTCCAACACTGGTCTGGCCTTGTGTTTTGAAAAATTGTCTTCACATTGAGCAGTGTTAATATACTCCTAATATATTTCAGTCACAAGATTATTTACAGCTTTATTAAAACAAGAAATATAATTTCTAAATAACAAAAACGGCAGTTTTTGTGTAGGCTTTGATGACAGTTAGCTTTCAAATAATGCTTTTACCGATTACGCATTAGTGCCTATTGTGAACTTTTGACTGTTATGAATACTGTAAATAAATGCTATGTATTTGTGGCTATTCCAGATGAAGATGGAAGAGAACGCTTCTTATACAAAGGTCACTGCAGAGCCCATTGTCCAAGGATGTTTTACCCTGACCGAGACCAGTACACCTGTTTACCCTGCATTGCCAATTGTGAGATCTGTGTGGACGGACATATCTGTGCCAAGTGCAGGGAAGGATTCATAGTCCAGGATGGATTCTGCCTGCCAATACCCTGTGGAGTGGGTATGTTATTAAACCAATATAGCGAGCTGGACATTTCCATTGGAGTTATTCAGTAATTTAGTATGGTTTTACAATTGTTTTATTTGCTTTTAAACGATACAGAAAATTTGATTCAGCAGAACTTATATTATAGCAATTGAAGATCCAAAATTCTAGATCTGATGTACAGTTTAGAAGTATTGCATATATACGATAAGATATACACAGCTCAAAAAATAAAGGGAACACTTAACACAATGGAACTTCGTCAACCACACTTCTGTGAAATCAACCTGTTCAGTTAGGAAGCAACACTGATTGTGGATCAATTTCACTTGCTGTTGTGCGAATGGAACAGACAACAGGTAGAAATGAGAGGCACTTAGCAAGACCCCCCTATAAAGGAGTGCTTCTGCAGGTGGTGACCACACACCTTTTCTCTGTTCTCATCCTTTATGGCTGATGTTCTTGTCACTTTTGCATTTGGTCAGTTCTCGCACCATAGAGGTAGCATGAGACTGTGTCTACAACCCACACAAGTTGCTCAGGTAGTGCAGTTTATTCAGGATGGCACATCAATGCCAGCGGTGGCAAGAAGGTCTGCTGTGTCTGTCAGCACAGTGTCCATGCGCCTCATCAGGAGCATGCCCAGGCATTGTAGGCAGGTCATACAGGCATGTGGAGGGCCACACACACTACTGAGCCTTATTTTAACTCGTCTTGAGGAATTTACACTGAAATTGAATCAGCCTGTCACTTGATTTTCCACTTTGATTCCAAATCCAGACCTCCATGTGATAATAATTTTGATTTACATTTTGATCATTTTTATGTTAGTTTGTTCTCAATGCATTCCACTATTTACTAAATATCGATATTCAGTTGAAATATTTTGTTTACTGAGATTAAGGATGTGTTTTTTTAGTGTGCCTATTTATTTTTTTGAGATTTGACAGTTAAAAAAAGTGGAACATGTAGTTAGTAGGTATATACAAAAATAGCATTAAGAAAAAGGAAAAACTATAAGAATGTTTTTAAAATTTAAAACTCAGATATACAAAAGATTTACATAAAGGAAAAGAATAAAACTTTAAGCGGGCAACTGTTTATTAATTAGTGTTCTTTGCTGGTTAAAAAACAGAAGAATGAAGCCGAATGTTCTGTTTATAAAACTATGGGAATGATTCACAGATACTAAAGCATGGTATGCAGTATTGCTGGAGACCTTGTGCACAATTTCTGTTTTATAAATCCTTCAAAAACAAGCCTGTATCTCTAAACATAGAAAATATTTAAGATGTACTGTCTACTTTGACACTGTGCTGTCCACCAAGGCCAAGCCAAGCTCTTTCCTCCACCGATATTCACAGGGGAACACCAAGGACAGTAAGAAAGATATTAGTCAATTTTCTTATGATCATGAAATGTTATAAATCAAACATAAAATGGTGGAATTAATTGGGTATGTAAAGTATGGGCTTAATTTCATTAAATTTTAGTTTCAGGAAGTCGGTGGAGATAGAATTAGGCTAGATTGGGCCAAGAGCCAAGTGTTATCCATTAGGGAAATGCTTTCCCCACCATAGACATAATAAATCGATAAGATGAAGCTTAAACTAAACAGCACACAGACATGTGCTCTTGCACTTTACGTACAACAAGAAGAAATATCCAGTAACGGTGACGGTGATGAGAAGAGATGAAAAAGTTGTGGCTGCAAATTAAAATGCATAGAAACTGTATGATTTTTTTTTAATGCTCTCGGCCTTTGGAGTGTAATAATTATGATCAATGTCCTCAATTCTGTCATATTTATGTTCATAAAACGGGTAGTTCCAGTCCTTAAATCAGATTGGCTGAGCTGTTTCTCCAGCCGTGACATTATGACAATAATGCACACCTCTGATCACAGTATCAATGTGTGACATCCAATGCATTACTTTTTAGATTTTTTTTTTTTTTATTTTATTTTATAAACTGTGTTCTGTAATTGGGCATATAGATATAGATATAGAAACTTACACGGCGATCAGCGTTCACGCTATCAACCAGACTAGATTATGTGGCAGAAGACCAGTTTATTAACTATTTTGCTTTCATTAAATTAATTTATGAATCAAACCTTATATTTTATTATAGTGTGTTTTTTTTACCATTTTATAAAGGCTATAAGGCACTAAAAATTGTGCTTTATTGTAAATAAATCACAGGGAAAAGGCGTAACAGCAATCTGCTTTGGGTTGTGCCTAACAACACCTCATTCCCCTGATTTACTCCCATTATGCATGACCTCTCGTGCCTCATTGCTTAAGCGTATGCTCTAACGTAAAGATTTCAATTATATAGTGTTTTCACTGTTTTTTTTTTTTATTGCAGGTCAGGTGGAAGATCCTGACACAGGAGAATGTATTGACTGTGAGATGGGCTGCAGCACTTGCTCTGCTGGTGATTTTGACACCTCTGCAGCTATCTTTATACATGCTTTATTAGTGTTCATGGCATTGAATACTTTTTATAGATGATCTATTTTAATAAGGACTTTAGTATGTTTACTATTTTTCTCTGCTTTGAGTTGTGTTGTGCGTAAGTGAGTACTCCATTTCTCTTACAGATGACCCAGAGTTCTGTACCAGCTGCATAGGTGCATTCTTTTTGTAAGTAGTAATAGCTACATTTCCATTAGTACTAAATCACTAGTGAATCTATATTTTTGGACTGGGGAAGGAAACCGGAGAACCCGGAGGAAACCCACGCGGACACGGAAAGGGCATGGAAAATCCAACCATATCGGGATTCGAACCGGGAATCCACTATGCCGCCTTAAAGTGACCCATACATTGTAAAATTAATTGATTACAAATATACTGTATACCATGGAATAATTGTTTAATTTCCATAATTCCATTCAGAAAGTAGATTATAGATTCAGGACCCAAAAGAGTATCAAGTATTTATTTGTTTAATTTTACATAATTTGGCTTCCAGCTTTGAATCCCATGAAGGGAAATTAAATGCTCTAAATTGCCCTGTATAGTGTGTGTGTATGAGTGTGTGAATGAATATGTACCCAGCGATGAATTGGCGCCCCGTCCTGGGTGTATCTGCTCAGCGCCCGAGACTTTCTCCCCTGGATGGGCATGGGGAACCCCACTGCGACCCTCATAAAAGAATAAGCGGAAGATAATGAATGAAAGAATGAATGAATGGCTTCTAGCTTTTAAACTCATAAAAACAGGAATTAAAAAAATGCGGTGAAATCAGCCCAAATTTTGCAGGGCATGAATATATCAAACGGAGTGTGACACATTAATCATCTACTAAACAGTGCCCATCACAGTGCTTGACTGGTCAGCCAACTGGACCTAAACCCAATTGAGAATCTTTGGATTTTGGTATAGGTATTTTTAAGAGGAAGATGAGAGGTACCAGACCCAATAACAAAGAAGAGCTGACAGCAAGCATCAAGGAAATAAACAAATTAATACTTGACATCATTTAAATTGTCAGCTTTAAATCTATAATCTAAGTTTAACTTTATGAATGGAATTATGGAAATTAATCAACTTTTAAATGATGGATAGTGTCCGTGTGTTCTAAAATCAGGTGTAACAAATAAAAAGGTGTCTTGAGTATTATTTATAACAAAAAAATATATATATTATCTGTTGATCTGTGTATCATAATGTATTCTGCTGTGTTGCACACACTGGTAACAGGAGCACAGACTTTGCATTGTGCTTTTGCTCATATAGAGGCCTTTCTCTCGCCTGTGCATCAGGTTTCCTCTGGCTCTCTGTCAGGTCTGGTTACCTGAGATCCACACTCCTCTCTAGAAAGCTTTCTTCACCTCTGGGGTTTTTCTACCCCTGTCAGCTCTGTGACTTTTTGTCTCTCTGGATCTGTATTAGTTTAACTCCTAACTCTGTTGCTCTCTTTCTCTTTTTTGTCTCTTTCTCAAATGTCTCTTTCTCTCTTGTGTACAATGTTGGCAACACTAATTATACTTTATTTTGCTTGGATAGTTTTTGTTATAATATAATATAATGAAACCAAAATATTCTGCTGTGCACTACTTTAACCTTAACTTTAGGTATTTACATCTTAATGTGTTTTAAAAAAGGATTTTAAATGTGACCACCCAACTTGTAGATTTGCAAAAATAATGAAAGGGGTGTTTTAAAATAAATCACAGTAGATCAATAATACTTGACTGCATATCACTTGTTTACAGTAAATGCATTTTGTTCGTTTAACTCATTAACAAAACCAAACTAAGACTCAAGACCTGTCTGCTGTGAAATATTACCGTTTAGTCATTTATTTTTAAATTGGTAATTATTTTTACATTTTATAATGCAGCACAAAACCAAAACTAAGATTTACTTTTTAAAGTACAAAGTTGCTTTATTTAACTATAAACTTTAGCCTGTTTCTTAAACCTTCCTCTTTTTCCTTCTGATGAAATACTTTAATGAGTTGCAGTGTGTATTGAAAAATTGTTTTGCTGCTTTATGAAGTTCCTTGTGTTTCATTTGGATGCATTTCTATGGGTTACATCACCAGTAAAGATCAGTTTCAAAAGCTGAAATGCAAGACCATGCCATAAAACTACACCTAAAATGTGTCACAGACTTACTTGTATTTTGTGGATTATGAGCAGATCTTTTCTTCTTTCACACTTGGGCACACTTGGGCATTTGTCCGAATAGTTAATTTCAGTCTAACTGCAATGTACCAAATTTAGTTTGATGGAGGAGAGATGGTGGTAGTTCCGTTGGTTGAAGTGCATCAACAGACCAAAACATTTCAATGTTGAAATGCGCAATCAAGTTAGAATAAGGTATAGCTATACATAGAATATGGTGTAGAAAAGCTCAACTTTTAAATAAACTAGTACCAATATTGTTAAGTTTGTCTAACATCATTGTCTTAAAAAAAGGTATAGTATAGTAGGGTTAGGGTTAGGGTTAGGGTTAGGGTTAGGGTATAGTATTGTTTTTACACACCAATTATTTCATTCACTCGCAAATACTGAGTACACCAGTCTCTTGTTGGATGTTGCAGACCCATGGAATTGAAACCCTGTTACTAATG
>JAOUQT010078550.1:0-10096 GCA_025769995.1 Xyliphius kryptos
ATATATTCTGTAGGAAGGACTGTAGGAAGAAACGGACACTATATAACGGACAATATATATATTTCCCCAAATATTAGTACAGCCATTGATCTCTACGTGTATTTCCAAATCAACCTCCTACTATCATAGCCCTTCCAGAAGGGGTAACGGTAAATATAAGAATTAGTTTGTATCTTGTTTGTTGCCACACATGCATTCATTACCAGCCGAAGCTATTAAAAAAGATTACAGACTAAATCTAAATACTAAGAAAAAAGGAACACATGGCCTGTTTTATTACATCAGCGCTCAGTAACCATACATCCATTACAGCATGTAGTGATGCATTCAGATTCGGTTTCTTGGTCAGAACATCTTTCTGACCCTGAAAGCCTCGCTGTTAGATGTGAAACATGACTTGGCAAAGGTTTTTCCTCTTAATCAAAATTTTACAAGGCTTGTGATGAGAGGGATTTTATCAGCAGCGTTAGGTCAATGCAATTAAAGCAGGCGGTGGTGATGTGATAATGTGTACATATCGCAGGTGTCTTATTCAAGTACACTTGTTCAAGCACTACAAAACATTATTAAGATCTAATTTAGACTTTAGTTTATTTTTTAATTTTTTTTATTATAGTGTGTTTGTATCAATTTTATAAAATCAATAAGGGACAGAAGGTTGTGCATTATTGTGAATAATAAAAAGGTTAATGTGTACTCCGCTTTGTGTCGTGCATATCAACACCTCTTTCTCATTACTTTTTCACAATTATGCATCCACTTGTGCTTTATTGCTTTAATATCAGGTACAGCTCATTGTTTCTCCATGTATCATATATATGGACCTAGTAGTTGTGCAGTAACTGTACAAATTGCACATATTAATTCCAATTCCAAAGGCTTACGACTCATTAAGAGACCAATTTATAAGTTTAATTTTCTTTTGAGTAGCTGTTCCAGAGAAACCACTATAGTAGCACAAGACACAAGAAAAGTTATTAGGGTGGTGGATGATGGTCTGAGTGGATCATACACCTGTATTTTGGGAATTGGTATTCTGTTCTTTGTAAAGCAGCACTGCTGTTTCTGATCCACTCAATACCAGCACAACACTCATTCACACACCACCACCATGTCAGTATCACTGCAAAACTAAGAATCATCCACCTCCCCAATACCTTTTCTATGGAGGTCTTGATCATCTTAGAACATACTACAGCTGTCTAACAATGTATGTAGAGAGGGTGCCCACACTTTTCTACGTTTTCCAGTGGACAGATCATGGTTCAGCTGTCTAACAATGTATGTAGAGAGGGTGCCCACACTTTTCTACATTTTCCAGTGGACAGATCATGGTTCATACCAGGATTCACCTTTTTTTTAAAAGCTTTAATGTTAAACCCATTTTACACACATTATTATTAGCAGTACAAGGCAATAGCTACTGATGAAGTTGGTTAATTTAAAAAATACTGCCAATATGTGACACATTTTCTTATGTTTGGATACTTTTCTTTCACCAGCAATCTCCAAAACTGCCCAAAAAGGCTTTTGACTTTGTTTTAATGTCAGAGAGCCGATTCCCTTGGCTGAGACGCAACCCCACACATGAATGGTTTCAGGATGCTTTACAGTTGGCATGAGACAAGACTGGTGGTAGTGCTCACCTCGTCTTCTCTGAACAAGCTGTTTTCCAGATGTCCCAAACAATCGGAAAGGGGCTTCATCAAAGAAATTGACTTTACCCCAGTCCTCAGCAGTCCCCTCCCTGTACCTTGTGCAGAATATCAGTCTGTCCCTGATGTTTTATTCTGGCGGGAAGTGGCTTCTATGCTGCCCTTCTTAAGGCCAGGCCTCCAAGAGTCTCCGCCTCACAGTGCGTGCAGATGCACTCACACCTGCCTGGTGCCATTTCTGAGCAAGCTCTGCGCTGCTGGTAGCCCGATCTTGCAGCTGAAACACTTTTAAGAGACGGTCCTGGCACTTTCTGGTCTTTTTTGGGCGCCCTGGAGCCTTTTTGGCAACAATGGAACCTCTCTTCTTGAAGTTCTTGATGATGTGATAGATTGTTGACTGAGGTGCAATGTTTCTAGCTGCTATACTCTTCCGTTAGGCCATTTTTGTACAGTGCAATGATGACTGCACGTGTTTCTTTAGAGATAAACATGGTTAACAGAAGAGAAACAATGATGCCAAGCACCAGCCTTCTTTTAAAGTGTCCAGTGGTGTCATTCTTACTTAATCATGACAGATTGATTTCCAGCCCTGTCCATCAACTAACACAACATAAAAATTAAAATGCGTAGGTTGCACACTTTCTGGAGCACTATATATACATTTTCTATATACTATATACACTATATATACACTATATACAACCATTTTCTGTTATTTCTGTTATGGGTTAAATTATGTTTGTATTACATTATATCAAAGGTCACTAATAGGCGAATTGTGGTCCAGGTGTAAACCCAGACATTGTTCACTGCGGACCCAACTTAGCAACTTTGTCACTTTATTTAGTGACTTTTCAAACCTTTTAGCTACTTATTTTTAAAAGCGACTTTTTCTGGTGTTTTTGGAGACTTTGGGAAAAAACGTTCTTCATTTTCTGTCTGTGAGCCCATTTCACAACACGCTCAGTGCTCAGAGAGACCCGCATCACTCCATGTCATCACTGCATCTGAACTGTGCTTGCCCAAAGCTGCCTTTGACCCCACCCCTTATGACAGAGCAGGATGTAAATATCTGTATGTAAATATCTTACACAGTGTCTTACACACATTCACTTACCTTGTCCACAGTGTGCCTTTATGTTAAGCGCTAAACATCTAGCTAAATAACTAAAAATTGATTTATGTGATTTACATAAAAATAAATGATGTAATCTGGGTCTTGATGAAGCATTAAAGTCATTTATTTATTTTAAGAAGTTACAGCTTATTTCAAAGCCAAAAAAGTTGATTTATTTAGAGCTCATTTGTAGTTCTAACATATTTAGTGTGTTTTAATGAGCTTTTTTTGTGCCACAATGTTTATTCCTTAAGTGTGTAATAGGCTATTATGCAAATTAGGTGATGACATCATTTAGAAACTTTTATCACAGCCAATAGCTACATTTCTTACTGAGGAGTTGACAACAGTGGTAACGCTTCACGATGGTAGCAGCAGTTAGAAAAAGAAAGGCTAATTTAGATGACATGTTTCCAGTTCATTTTCCTTTTTCTATTAGCACGCACTTTATGATGCACTTTTTCTCCCCACAAACAGTATGTGTTTTCATTGGGGCCCTTGCTTTTACAATTAAGTGTGAGTGTATATTAAAACGATAAGGTATGAAAGGGCGGCATTACTGTGAATAAATCACAGAAAGAGGTATTATTGGGCATGATGAAAAGCAGAGTACAGTTACACCTCTTTCCTGTGATTTATTCACAATAATACACAACCTTAAAAATTTTATTATTTCTTATTTTAAAAAAACGTTAAGAACACTCTTGTAGTATTAGGTTAACGCATAGGCAGGAACCATTGTTGAGTTACCTGTTGACCTGTTGGGGGGGGGGGCTAATAATTAAGGAATGGAGTTCTAGAGTGAAGCCTGTACGAGTTGTCTGTTGCTGTCTCTCGATCTGTACAGGTTTAATACTGTAAACTGATGACAAAACAACTCTAAAAAGAAAAACAAGGTTTAATTCATAAATGCTTTAATTGAAAACAAAACTGCTAATAAACTGGTTTCCCGCAGCATGATTGCTGAGTATCATGTTGCCCACTGTTGCCAACTCCTCAGTAAGGAAATAATTGGCCGTCCTAAAAGTGGTTAAACGTGCTAAATGATGTAATTTCCGAACTTGCATAATAGTCTAATTGCCTATTTAAGGCTATAGAATGAAGGAATAATATCTATAGTGTAAAAATCTACAAATAAGCTTTGAAAAAAAAAAATACTTACGTACTTTAATGCTTTGTCTAGACCCACATTCTATAAATCATTTTGTGTAAATGTTATAAATCATTTCTACGTAAATTGCATAAATCATGTCCTAAAGGTTTAATGTATAATAAAGAATGTTAGATAGAGTGGAACTTCTATTCTGTGTTCCTTTATTGAGGCTTGAGACCTTAAAATAGACATCTTGGCAGAGTTACCTTGGGTTATTTTTATTTATTTATTTTTTTAATGTTTTTTTTCAAGTTTACTTCATTTTCAAACCTAATATAGACAAATATTTAAATGCGTTTTTTTTTTTTTTTTGATTATTCATTATTTATAATGAATGCTTTTTGTAATTAAATGGGGGGGGGGGTGAGAGGCGGCTTTGAGCATTTGCAGTTATTTCGCCTGTGAGCTCATTCTCCAAGTCTTCAATTAACACCAGAAAAAGTTTAAAAAAAAAAAAGGTCGCTAGAGGGTTAGTAAAGTCGCTTAATTGGCAACAGTAATGTTTTTGGTTTTTCTAACAAATAAAACACTTCCATCTAGTGGTCAAATTACACAACGCAGTTCACAAAATGCATGAGAAATATACAGTACAGGCCAAAAGTTTGGACACAGCTTTAATGCGTTTTCTGTATTTTCATGACTATTTACGTTGTAGATTCTCACTGAAGGCATCAAAACTAAATGAACACAAGGAGTTTTGTACTTAACAAAAAAAGGTGTATTACTTAAAAACAGTTTTATATTCCACTTTCTGAAAACCATTCAGGTGGCTACCTCTTATTGAGAATGCCAAGAGCAACGTAGTAATTAGAGCAAAGGGTGGCTATTTTGAAGACACTAGATTATAAAACATGTTTTCAGTTATTTCACCTTTTTTGTTAAGTACATAACTCATTTATTCATTCATTAACTTCTGCTTTTTCCTTCATGAGGGGCACGGGGGGTTTCCCGTGCCTATCCAGGGAAGAACGTCTCGGGCGCTGGGCAGATACCCCCAGGACAGGGCGCCATTCCATCGCTGGGCACACACTCGCTCACACAGCCACACACACATACTATACTGTACAGGGCAATTTAGAACATTCAATTTACCTTGAATCCATGTTTTTGGAATGTGGGAGGAAACCGGATAACCCGGAGGAAACACACGCAGACACGGGGAGAACATGGAAACTCCACCCAGATTAGGATTCGAACCGGGATTCCCCAGCGCTGAGAGGCGAATGTGCTAACCACTAATGTGCAACTAATTCATAGTTTTGATGCCTTCAGTGATGATCTACAATGTAAATAGTCGTGAAAAAAATAAACGCATTGAACGGGAATGTGTGTCCAAACATTTGGCCTGTGACGATTGAAAAATAATGACGTCTGGACCTTGGTCTGATGAAATTTCCACTTAAATGGACCCTGCAGAATTCTAATTAAATACCTCAGTCCTATATGGATAAGGTTTTTGATTTAGCTTTGTCAGAGGTTGCAGGGTGATTGAATTCAGGTAACTGTATACCCAACCATGATCCAACACCACAGCAGACCAATTACATTGTCCTCCAGCCATGTGCCATTCTTACTACCACGCAAGTCAAAGTAATACCTGTGAAGGCACATAAATCCTACAACTAAATCCATATTTTAAGGATACATGTCACTCCAACCACTGTGCTTATGCACTGACATATCTTAGAGGTTTTGCAAATAAAAACAATAATACAAAAAAACATTCACAAAACAGCAAACTCACATAAGCTGGCGGGTCAGGACTGACATTGACTTTACTGAGACACTAGGACGACCGCCTGTCCAACCAAATCATGTAGTCATTTGCTTGTGTTTAAGAAAAAAATTATACAGGGCTGCACGTGTTCTCAATTCACTAGTGTGTGTATATATATATGTGTGTTTCACTGCATGGAGGACAAATTCCTCTGTGTGTAGGCACAATAGACACATTTCACTTTATTAATTACCTTAGGCCTGGCAATAAGATCAAGGATTTTTAGTGCCTTACTGTGCATAACTTAATGCTTATCAATCGCTTTAGTACAGAAATGCTGTGCCAATGTGTTACAATCAGAACCAGGTGCGATAGCAGCTCGAAAACGTGCCACAAACACATTGATATAGTTTAATAGAAAAATGCATTAACAATGAAAGGCTTGTTAGGACAACATAATGAAATAAGCCTAAATTTCCTCAGGTGCACCTCAACTGTGTCTATTACATCAATAGACAATTGCAACATGTATATAAAATCAAGCACTTAGTTATGAACTTTGGACAACTCTTGGGAAAAGTATGGGAAAGGTTTACGTCTGTCCCTAACGCATACTAATAAAAGCGCTAACGCATACTGCTATCTAGTGTAATTGTTTAAAATGGAACTCACTACAGCTTTTCCATGAATTATAATAAAAGAAGATACTCTATTTTATCCCAGGATTCTTTACCCAAAAGTCTTAGAAACACCAAATGCTAAATTTGAAGCTTCTTTTCAATAGGCTCTGTGCACAACGGACCGTGATGTAGTTTCGGCTAAAAGCTCAAGGTGCCTGTGAACATCCCGTAGCCACTAAAAGTATACTATTCGCCTCTCTGAATAAAATTTTTGTAAATCTTTTTATTAAACTCTTGTGCGTCTCCATCTACCTACCTCCTATCTGTGTACGTGTGCTAAACATGATGTGTAAACGAACAATATGATCATTTGAACAGCACATTCTGCACAGCATCAACTCTATGCAGTTATCACCTGAGCCTCAACACGTTTCCAAAGGACACAGAACTGCAGAAATCAAGAGAGATCATTTTACACTCACAAGTTCTTCCAGAGTGTTTGTGACACTTCATCATCTAGATGGGTTCCTGTGCTTTTTTACCTAAATAACTATAATAGTTCAGCCTCATTACCGGCAGTATGTTGCGCTTAATATCCCTCTTAACGAAAACATGAGAAAAGTCTCCGAAAAACAAATTGAGTCGTTAACCATCAGCAGCAGGTTCAGTTTAATTTATATAATTCTTAACCAGGTAAATAAAAATATGTACCGTGTCTGAGTTTCAACCGAAGAGCAGTACTATAGAACATTACAATATTATCTGGGAGGAGAGTTGTGTGTGTTCCAAGTACTTACCATCTATTCCCACTATTCCTGTAAAATTGTCTGAGTTTTAGGCAAGCTATAAAGGATTAGGCAATTAATGTTTATCTATCTATCAAAAAAAAATTCTAAAAAATATTTTTTTAAGAAATCTTAACAAGATTAATTTACTCACTATATTAGCAGATATGGCAGATTTTTTGCAGTGCACCAGCTACTCTTCTGCCTCCTCTGAATATCTGGTGATGTTCTCAACTCTCAAATGTACAGAGGCAGACACAGTATTAAAAGGGAACAGTCTTTGTGTGGTAAAAGGCAGAATTCATTTTGCTATGATTTATTAATTCTGAGGAGCCATAAATAATAACACATTACAAGACTGAAGTCGCAGGGCTTTGGACATGCCTGCTGTAGTGCTATTTATTACAGGTACGATTTTTGAGGAAAAAAATCATCTAGTGTGACAACAGGATTCTTTAAATGTGTATGGGGAATGTTCAAACTTGGCAGCAGAAACTTGGAAGACCCTTAAGGTTTTAGTGATCGAATACATATATAACTATATTAGAACATTTATTTTATGAAGTCATATTATAGTGTCTGCGTGGGTTTCCTTCAGGTTGTATGGTTTCCTCCCACAGTCCAAAAACATGGATTTCAGGTAAAATTTAATGCTCTTAATTGCCCTGTGGATGTGTGACTGTGGGCCCAGTGATGGATTGGCGCCCTATCCTGGGTTGATTTGCCCAGCGCCTAAAATGTTCTCCCCTGAATGGATGGGTGGAAATTCATATTTAAATTTAACACACAATAAAAAGTTTTTTTTAAATAAATACAATGCATTTAAACTAGAAAGAAAAATTTGTGATTTTAGGACTTTAAGACTTTTTAGACTTTAAGATTGGAAGGCTTGGAAAGGATACACGAGGTTAAAAAAAACACCCAAAAGTCAACCAAAAAAAAAAAAAATCATGGCTGCGTGCCAAACTGCTCAATGGTAACAACGGCTAACCAAAAATAACCTGGATTAAAAAATAACAAAAAAAAAGCTACACTATGGGTACTATAATACTGCCAAATTCTAACGGTGGACATTAAAATCCGTGGGACGAAAAATAATAGACAATAATAAATAAAAAAGAGATGATAATAATAATAATAATAATAATAATAATAATAATAATAATGATGATATTTAAGGTAAATTGAATGATCTACATTTTTCCGTATAGTGTGTGGGTAGGTATGTACCCAGTGATAGATTGGTGCCCTGTCCTGGGTGTATTTACCCAGCTTAATGTAAAGAATAATAATAAAAATCAAAGCCCTCTAATAACAATAACTTTTTCAAAGGCCTCTAATAATGCAGAACAAGAAGTGGGTTCTTCCAAGCCAACGTAATGACGTGACGTCACACTGACGTGCTGAACTTTTGGAATCGAATTGCAAGAGCCATTAAAAAGAGTCGGTTCATCCAAGTCGGTTCATCACCAACAACATAGAGACAGACAGGCGTTGTTTGAGCAACCTTTCTTGCTTCTAAGCCTCAAAAACAAACCGAAGATGGTGTGTAAGGTAATAATTAACAAACACGAGGGGGTTTCTTATCTGTGGAACATGTTTGTTCATAGAATGTTATATAACAGTTACAGTATCATTAAACCGAACACACATAACGGCTTGGTGAATTCGCCAGGGATTTCAGATTATTGCATATTTTCACCTTACTTAAACCAGTTTTACAGAAACTAATATTGTTATAATCTTTCTGTTGAGACAAGTGACTTGAAGGGTGTAACCGGTTAGTGTGTACATTGAAATGATTGTTTCTTCAGGGTGCAGCCATGTTTTTATGGCGTCACAAAAACGTCTGCGTGAGAGACAGAAGTACCGATGGTAAGAAATCTAAAGTATCTTTCATTTTAACGCCTTGTTTTCAGACTAGGCGTCCAAGTAGCTTCATGTAATTGAGTTATACTTTACTGGACACGAATTTTTAAGACAAAATAACTCTTATAAACTGTGTGATAAAGTTCTGTATCATTATGTTCTGCAGCAGTGGGGTCAAACTCCTATCTCTGACAGGTGAGCTCCTTCACTGTGCCACCAAGAGAAAATTCACTCTGTTGCAGAAGCAAAGGGACAGTATGGGGAATATTTTAAAAAGCTAACAATAAAAAATGGGCTTTATTTATAGATGTTTGATTAAATTCTACTTTGTCATTGAGCAGAGTACAAGTACATGGACAATTACATGCAGTGACTGGTGCAATAAAAACTGAGTGTCTAAACATACCAGTTATGCATAAATGTAAAAGTGTCATACATTTTTTTTCTTACTACATGGTGGTGATGTAGTTGCAGTTGCAGCGGCCCCCTCTCTTTGCCTATGAGCAGGGCTCATCATCCACGATCGTGCAAACTGCTTCCCCGCAGCACCACACTAATTTAAAAGAGTCAATGTCTTTCATGCATTTATAAAAATTTTAATCAATTAAAATTCTAGATTTGACCAGTCGGCTAAAGCTCCCAATCACATCAGTGTCTGGCGTTTGTGTCACTTTATTCTTTCTGCTGATGTATACAGCCATTTTGCTTTGTCAAAAATAAAGTTTGCCAGTTGGCACTTAAATCTCTGTTTTTTGACAAAGTTAAATCCAAGGATTAAAAACTTGTGGAGTAAAAATCACGCTAAGAGTATTTAGTACAGTACTTAACATGACCAATAATGAACGCAGTCTAAAACATTTTAAAAACATGTGAAACATGGTTTATCTATGGTGACAGAAAGGACACTGGTCATTATTAACTGGATTTAAAGCATTCACCACAATAATACCATGAAGAATCCTCCACTGGTGGTCCCCTACCCAGAGAGTGAGAAGCTATTTCGGTTTTCCTTTGTGTTGAAGATATACAGCTGATTTAACACAGTATCTGTCTACATACCTATATGAGTATAAGTGAGAAATATGTATATACACTGCTCAAATAAAAAATAAAGGGAACACTTAAACAACACAATGTAACTCCAAGTAAACCACACTTCTGTGAAACCAATCTGTCCAGT
>JAOUQT010078561.1:0-10096 GCA_025769995.1 Xyliphius kryptos
AGCTCGCAGCGCGGAGCCGTAAAGGAGCAGGTTGCCAGGTAAGGGTAAATAATGAAATTTATTAGCCAGTGTCGTGAACACGCAGTCACAGAGAACGATACGACACGTGAACGCTACAACATAAAAATGACAATCACCGACAGAGACGAGAAGGAAGGGGCAA
This sequence comes from Xyliphius kryptos, assembly GCA_025769995.1. NCBI lineage: Eukaryota > Metazoa > Chordata > Actinopteri > Siluriformes > Aspredinidae > Xyliphius > Xyliphius kryptos. The sequence continues at coordinate 164 of JAOUQT010078561.1, forward strand.
ACATAAATAACAAAAGAGTCTCTGTCACATGACGAACGTAACCAATGCAGGGCAAGAACTAAATAAAACACAACAGGGAGTTAATTAACTAAACAAGGACGAACACAAAGGGAAGGAGCGCCGTGCGCTTTTTACATATCGCCCCCCTTTTTCAAAAGCGTCCAACGCAAGGGGGCGCAACAAAGGGCAGGAGGCGGACAAGAACAGATCCACTCCTCTCCGGCGGCCGCCGAGGAGGGTGGCCAAGGTTTCTCCGTCCCTCGGGTGGGCGCCGAGGCGGACGACGCACAGTTCTCTGCCTCTCGGGTGGACGACGAGGCGGACGGCGCACAGTTCCTTGCCTTACAGGCAGACGGCACACAGTTCTCCGCCTTGCAGGCAGACGATGAGGCGAGCGGCACACAGTTCTCTGTTTGACCGGCGGTTGCCGGTTGTAACGCATTCCCCGCCCCTTGGGCGGTGGAAGAGGCGCCCCGAGCTTGGCGGATCCGGCATCGGCCTCTGTGGAATTGACATCGGCGGCCTCTGTGGAATTGACATCGTGCAGGACGGCATCCGGCGGACTGGCATGGTATGGGACGGCATCCGTCAGACTGGCGTGGTACGGGACGGCATCCTATGCGAACACCCTAGTGGCAGACAGGGTGCTGCTGGCGGATGGTGTGGCGTCTGCCGGGAGAATGTCGCCCTTTCCCGTCAGAGGGCTGGTGGTTCTGCCCTCCACCTGATCAGCGGGGTTGTCAGCCGTGACGCTCCCTCTGCTGACCCGGACGCCAGTGAGAGCACTGTTGGAATGACCGGTGCACTCCTTCCGCTCCGTCACCTGCACAGAAGAGCAGAGAAAACCAGCAATTCCCAGAAAAAAACAAAGCAGTTCCTGACTAGGAGAAACCACGGCGTGTGAATTTAGAGGGTGCGGGGAGGCGCAGAAATTTAGAGGGCGCGCGAAATTGGGGGGCGCGCGTCGGCACGCGATTTAGGAGGGCTCGCGTCGGCGTGGGAATCGGAGGAGTCAACCGACTCGCGAATCGATTCAGGTGTGCGAATTGGTTCGCGAACTGACTCGCGCACGCGAATCAACTCGTCCTCTGTTATGAAGAATGTGCACAACGTAACACAACGTGACAATGGATTATAAACTGTATATTTGAACTGTCCAGTGTTATCCTACTATATCCTTCCTGAAAATTACTTTATAAGTACTTATAACTGTTTATGAAAGCTTAAAGAATTAAATGATAGGCAAATCTCATTAATTCATATTTTACTTCAATAACACTTCACATAAAGCCAATATTCATTATGCATTATCCACACATTTGTAAAGCTGTATAACATTCGAAATGCTTCATATGCTGTATATGCTGTTGTTATGGATAACATAAAGGTCCAGCTTTGGCCTCAACTGGTAAAGAATGGCTGAAGTCCGGCCCGCAGGCCACTCATGGCCCGCTGTCAGATTCCAAACAGCCAACAACTAGAATCTTATATTGTGTTATTTATAGCTCACTAGTTCTGTCAGAATAAATACAGTAAATATAAAACTTTTAAAATGTAATTTATTCTTTTACCACAAAATGACAGCACCATTCTAATATTTTCTGTTTCTGCCTCTATCTATCAATACTGTGGAATAGTGAACTGAGGACCTATCTTTCTCTTTAGCCTGTGATGAAAGCACCAATGCATCCTACACAACTACAGATTTTTTAAGCGGTGTTGACAACAACATTAACTTGACAGAGGATCTGCTTGACCTTCAATTCAGTCATTTATTCATTCATACATTTATTCATTCATTATCTTCCACTTAATCCAATTAACTTAAGTTATTTTATACAGTTTATTAAATGTTACCTGAACCTCCAAATATGGAAGAATTGTCTTTATAATTGTTCATACCCAAGTGGCTTATATTTGGTTACATTGCTGTTGGAAAAATTAAGGTAATGTGACACTGAAAAATTCTAGCTTACCCACTATTGAGCTCACAGATCAGTTTAATCAAATATTAGAGAAGACTTGACAAGGATTGTCAAAGAACTTTAATAACTTTAATAGCTTTCACCTTTTCATTTAAGCTCTTATACTGATTTATTTCTGGTATATGTTATGAGACGAAAGTTGAAGGCAAATGGGTGTGTCGGGTTAAGTGCAGCTATTACACGTTGATGATTCATGACAGTAGTGGTAAGCATGATAGTAGGTCAGTGTTCAGTTTATGTAAAAACCCACTAAAATTTGCATGTGCGCAAGAGACGAGTAACAAATGTAATTATGTTTACACAGCTAAATCTACATGGCTCAATAACCAACAGACCAGTTGGTTACTCACCAACTTGCGTATCATCAATAAGACCTTTGCAGATGAGTAAATCAAGTACTTAAAACAAACAGTGTTAACAGGCAGTATCACATCATCACAATTATTAAGTCACTGACAGAAATCGCAGATGAGATGCAGACAGATAAGTCTTTTCTTTACATTAGTTATGATGGTGTTAGTTTCAAGGATTCAAGAAGGCTTTGTTGTCATTTTCATCACATTTGGCATGCTATAAAAACAAAATTATGGACCACGGACCCAGAGTAACCCTGTAAACTTTAAACTCTAAAAATCAATATATACGGAATATATATGGAATAAAATAGAATGAGATAGAATGAAATGAAATATAACAGAGACAGCAGATTTAATGGCAATATGTAAACTTTTAACATGTGAGTGAAGTATGAGGTAGATAGATGAGAAGTTTTTATGGTGACCAGTGTGGGGAAAGTGTTGTAGTGTTACTGTGACGTGTTTGTAATAAGGAGTTTATGAGTCTCACAGCTTGGTATAAAGCTGTTCCTCAGTCTGCTGCCTGAGGAGAGCGGAACGGCGGAACTGGCATCCTCTGTGGACCGTTTTTTTCTGTATGCGGATTAGTGTGGGTCCATAGTGACGTCGATGTTGGCTTTGATGTGGGACATAACCAGTCTCTCAAAACATTGGTGACTATCAGCGTGAGGGCTATCGGCCGGTAGTCATTCAGGCCCGTCAGTGTGGAGCATTTTGGAACCGGGATGATGGTGGCAGTCTTCAGGCAGGTAGGCACAGCTGATTGGAGGTGTTGAAGATGTCTGCCAGGACTTCGGAGAGCTGATCAGCACAGTTCCTTAGCACCTGTCCGGGGATGTAGTCCGGACCAGCAGCCTTTAGGGGGTTAATCCTCCGAAGGGTCTTCCTGGCTATTGCTGGTGTCACACAGAGGGGCTCTTCTTCAGGGGACCGGGTGAGTCAGGTGCTGGGGAGGATGTCAGGGTGCATTGTGCATCTTTGGGTTTGTAGCCCGTAATGCAATTAATGCCCTGCTCCATGGATCCTGGGACGAGAAGTGTCCCTGGATTTTTTGAGCATATGTGGCTTTTGCCCTCTTTACACCTGCAGTCAGCTCTCTTCTAGCCACTTTAAGTCGCTGTGAGTCGCCGGACCTGAAGACAGCATCCCTGGTTTTCAGCAGAGAACGCACCTCTGCATTCAGCCAGGGTTTCTGGTTCCGGTCGCAGGTCACAGTGCTGGTGGTGGTGTTTTTTACTTTTGCTTACTTTGCCTTATTATACCCCTTGTGCTTTAATAAACATTTTGATTGATTATTTGTCTCTGCATCTTTGGATCCTGTTTAGACTCATTATAACAGAACGGTGCGACCAGACCATGGATCCAGCAGAAGCTCCTCTCATCGCAGCGGTTCTGCGCCACCAGTGCATGGCATTGGAGCAACATGAGCAGGCAATGAATGAGCTTAATCAATTCATGTCATCGGTCACTCATCCGAAAACTTTTACTGAAACTGAACCTCCTCTCCCTCCACCCGATCGGTTCTCAGGGGATCCTCGTAATTGTCGGGGTTTTCTGCTCCAGTGCTCACTAATATTTGAATAGCAACCCTCCCGGTTCCCAACGGAACGCACCAAGGTAGCTTACCTTATCTCACTAATGTCTGGTCGAGCATTAGATTAGGAAACCGCACAGTGGGAGCAGGGCACATCGGTTTGCTCCACGGAACAGTTCTTTTATAATGCCATTAAAGACACCTTTTTCAATCCAGTAGGCGATGTAGGGGATGGATCACGCCTTTTGGACCTTACACAGGGGAGCCGTTCTAACCCTGCTGGTAACACAAATTCCTAGACTTCAGCTTGTGTTGGGTTACACCTAAAATTGACTGGGAAGTAGGGTCAATTTTTGCGTGGGGAACCTGCTGCCAGAGTGAATGATTGCTGCCACCCGATTTAACTTTGGAAAACACCACAGTGGAAGTTGCACCCAACCTAACTGGGGTGCCCACAGTCTACCATGACCTAAGCCAGGTTTCAGCGAGATTCAGTTGTGGGTTTTACCTCACAGACCCTTCAACTGTGCAGTCAACCTTCTGCCAGGCTCTGCCAGGGTCGCCGATTTTCCCTGTCGGCGCCGGAAAAGGTAGCCATGTAAAAAAATATACACGTGAGGCACTTCAAGGGTTTATTTGTCTTTCCTCCTCCCCAGCGGGAGCAGGGTTCTTCTTTGTCAGCAATAAGGATGGCTCACTGCGCCCGTGTATTGACTACCATGGGCTTAATGCCTTTTTTGTCAAGGACAGGTACCCGCTGCCACGGATGGCTACAGCGTTTGAGGCTCTACAGCAAGCGTCAATTTTTACCAAACTCAACCTGCGCAGCCCGTATAACCTTATCCACATTAGACAAGGGGACGAATGGAGGACTGCCTTTATTACCCCTATAGGGCATTATGAAAACCTAGTTATGCCCTTTGGGTTGATGAAAGCACCGGCTGTATTCCAACTATTTATGAATGAGGTGTTGCGTAAAGCCCTCGACCACTACGCATATGTGTATTTGGATGACATCTTGATCTTTAGTAGGTCTGTCCAAGAACACATTGGTCATGTCTGGAAGGTTCTTCTGCTCCGGCTCAAACATTTATTTGTCAAACTGGAGAAGTCAGTGTTACATGCTACATCCATGCTGTTTTTAGATTTTATCATGTCCCGCAATTCTCTCCAGATAAATCTCACCAAGATCCGTTCAGTGGTGGATTGGCCAACCCCCACGTTCCGACTAGTACAAAGGTTTTTAGGTTTTGCCAATTTCTTTAGACAATTTATCTGAGACTTTAGTTCGGTTGCGCTCCTTTAACAGCTTTAACTGGCAAAGGCCCTTTTAAATGGTCGGACAAAGCCCAGCAGGCATTTGAAAGACTTAAGGTCCTTTACTTCAGCTCCTGTGTTATGACTGCCTGACCCAGAGGAACCGTTTATTGTGGCGGGGGATGCCTCAGATGCCTTCACCCCTGCATATTCTTTTCCCACCGTCTTACACCAGCGGAACGTAATTACCCGGTAGGTGATGGAGCTACTAGCCATCGTGTTGGCCCTCGAACAATAGCGACGCTGGCTGGAGGTTGCCAAACACCATTTCTTGTGTGTTCATCCAGCAAACAAACGCTTTAACGCACGTCAAGCCTGGTGGTTGCTATTTTTTAATCAATTCCAGTTCACGCTGTTGTACAGGCCTGGTTCAAAGAATGGTAAACCCGATGCTCTATCCAGACAATGGGAAGTCACTCCAATTAACCAAGAACCAGAGACTATAATTCCATCCAAGCAAATATTGGCACCGATCACATGGGGGATTTTACAAGTGGTCAGAGATGATCAGACAGTTGAGCCGGACCCATGGGAAGGTTCACCAGACTCCACCTACGTGCCCACCACCCGGTGTTCCTGTGGGCTCATGCGTCTCAGTTCGCGGCCCACCCATGGGTAGCCAAGACAGTCCATTTGCTCCGCCAACGCTTTTGGTGGCCGGGGATGGAGGCTTAAGTCAAGGAGTTCATCAGGTTTTGCACCACTTTTTCTACTAACAAGAGTTCCAGAGAACGGCCACAAGGTCTGTTGCATCCTCTGCCGATACCATTTTATTAAATATTAGATGAATAAAATCGGTAAATCGCATATAAACATTTACCATTATGACCGTAGGCTTAGACAGAGCAAAGTCAATTTAAAATAATTTTGTTACATGTAATGGTAAGATGTGTGGTTTGCATGTAAAGTGTAATTATTGATATTCACTTATGACATGACTCCAGTATAGTACAGACAGAAAATTGCAGTCTTCTTATTTGTGGAACATCTTTTTCTGTTGTACATCATTAAAGTGGACTCCTGTCTACATGAAAATAAGTGTATGTTATTAATTATACTGTAATGAGGACACACAACATAATAAAAACACCACCACTACAAGTATCTTAAAATATACTATACTTTATATGTATCTACATATATAGAAAATACCTGAGTTTCTAAATATAGCCTTGGTGTTTAAGTTCATGTTTATTTATTAATATAGAGCTTTTTGCAGTAGTACATTGTCTCAAAACAGCTTAAACTAACCTAAGCCTGAATATGTATAGATTTTGATACAGTGAGGGATAATGGGCTCCCAACTACAGTTACAAGAAAAAGTATGTGAACCATTTGGGATTACTAGGATTTCTGCTTAAATTAATATCACACAAAAATATATATGTTTGTATGGTTTTATTGAATACAACGTGTAAATGTTTAAGTTTAGAGTGGAAAAAGTATGTGAACATTTGGATTTAATGACTAGTTGACCCTTCTTTGGCAGCAATAACCTCAACCAAATGTTTTAGACGCCCTGTCCTGGGTGTAAATGATAAGCAGAAGAAAAGAATGTATGAATGTATGGCCTGTGAGGTGGTAATGGACACATTAAATCATTTAAAAAACCTTTCTCATCATGATGGATATCCTTTAATGTTCTAAGGATTTTAGAAATTTCCTTATTTAAATCATGCCACACCATCAGAGAAAAGAGAAATCTAAAAAGAGATCTTATTAATTTTTTTGTAGTTTCTGAGATTAAATTAAAAAACAAATTTCGCTGCTCAAGTATGTGTTCAGTGATCTCATACATGTCTCCTCTTCAGTTTTAGTAGAGATCTCTGTAGTCTCACATTGTGCTAAGATTTGCAAAAATAATTAACTTGTTTATTAAAAACCGGTGTCTCAACCATTTCTCATACAAAGACTAAGAGTTGCTTCAATCCTGATACAGTGATTTACTTCTTTGTTGCTAAATATCTAGGGTTTGTGGTTGTGAGGCTATGTCTCTGAAGGTTTGGGGTTCAAATCCCAGCACCGCTAAAATGATCAATGTTGGCCCTTGAGTAAGATGCTTCATTTTGATTGCTCAATGGGATGTTCCTAAGTAAAAAAAATAATTTCTATAATACTTTCGTCCAGTTGGCTATATCATTACACTTTTATCCAAAGCGACTTACAAATGAGAGAACAACACAAGTCAGTATTATTAGGAAGAACCAGCTACACTATAGTACCATCAACCCTGCGTGTAACTCGATCTGTCTTTTTTTTTTAATAATATATAGCAAGTGTCTGTGGACTAGATGGGTTTTGAGATGTCTCTTGAGAATGTTAAGTGAGTAATTTGTGATATTTAGTCCAGTGTTTCTAATATGTTTTGAAAACTTACTGCACTGCTATGTTTTATCCGTTTATACCAGTACAACACACAAACATTATTGTTACTAAAGTGCTGAGAATCATCCACCAACCAAATAACACCTGTGATGGTCTTGTGGAAATGCTGTTTTGTTTTTTGAAGAATTAAATATTCCGGAAAAAAGTTCCTTCTTACACTTTGGATACAATTCTCTGTATATAGTCAGACAAAATACCTGTAGTGATGTTGGGTGCTTGCAGAAATATTATACAATACATCAATAACTATAAGTAAGTATGTTTTAGAAGCAGCTATTAAGGCCAACATCATGACCCTACCCCCATATTTTATAGACAAAGAACCTGGAGATGTTCTATAATAATGCAAAATCAACAATATATTAAGAAGTTGCAGATTTAGGTTAAGGAACCAGCCATGAGACCTGAACATTTCCGGTTCAATTCCTGGTCCAACCAAGTACTATGGATGAAGTGCCCATGAGCAAGGCACCTAACACCTATTGCTCCCAGGACACTTTATACAAGGCTGCCCATCGCTTTGGGCACGTTCTCACTTAAGTCTGTGTGTGTGTTACGGATGGGTTAAATTTGGAGGACAAATTCCTCTGTAAGCACAATAGGCAACTTGTCTCATTTTATCCCTTAGAATACTCATAAATCCTAATGTCATGATTGAGTCACAATAACCTTTTTTTTTGTGTTCATTTAGGGCGCAATCATTAGTTGTGACTCCATTTTTGCTCATCTCCACGGATACTGTGATGCAGAGGAATTAACAGGGATGACTGTCACATCTCTAATCCCTTCACTGCAGGTCCCACCTCACTGCAGGACAGTACCAAAGGTTTGAAGGACTTTGTGCAAACATTAAGCATCATTTCAACTTTCCCTTTTCTATAATGGGCAAAAATACAGATTATAAAGAGCAAACCAATCAGATTATGGTTGTTCTTAACACCGATGATAAATTTTAATGCCAAACTTTAATTCCAAACTTTACCATAAGATGTGTAAAAATGCACTACAGTACTTTTTCCAACATTACAATTCTAAACATGCTGTATACCAACTTATGCATGTTTCCTATATTAACTGACTCCCAAAATTGAACCCAAAATACGTGGGTTTTTTTAGATGCTGCGTGTGCAGAAAGTCTGTGTAAAAAGCAAAAATGGAACTCCGCTGCAAGTGTGTGTCAGGCTGCGAACTGCTGTATGTAGGAGACCAGATCAGTTTAACAAATCGGCCAAAGCTGAATCCAGTGATGCTGCAGAAACCAACAACCAACCAGGTTTTCTATACTTTTTAAACATTTTTCTTGGGCTGTTGTTTCTTTGTCTGGTTAATGTTGGAAATGGCGTTAGCACTCCTGTAATGCTATTTATAAGTGAAGAATGATTGTTACATGTTACATTATTTGCCAGTTATTTAATATATGATAAGCTATACATGAATAACATATATTGTCTTATTAATAAATGTAGAAACTATATATTGATTTTAAAAATGTTTAAATGTGGGGTGAAATAATAAATCTACTTATCCAATTATAACTCAAAAAGAGTTGAAAACCGCACCTATTACATTCTTTTTCATCAGATGTTTATCAGGTAAATATATGCACAGCCAGCATTTTACCACAGCTTCTACTTTTTCTATTGCTTAACAGACTACGTATCCTCGACCTGTGTTGACGTGTCGTATTCTGGATTACTGTGGACTTTTGTTCCTTCTAGTAGTCTTTTAATCTTGCAGGCCAATGGCATCATTAATAGCATCAACAGTATCTATTGCTCTCTACTGGTGGGATTTAGTGTGACTGAGCTACAAGGCAAGGTATCACATTAGTCTGCACTTTCTTTTTCTTGATATTCTGCGATATCCCAAAATCCATCAAACACTTGTTTAATTGTGCTTGCAGAATATAACCTTTCTGATACCAGGCTTTTATGAAAGCATGAATGCTTTTGAAAGAAGTCCTAGTCCTGTGTCTTATCTGAGAGAGGATTCATCACACGGCTCCCTAAACAATCAAAATGAAGGTTATCTCTTTGACTTTTCTAAAACATAGTATAGCACAAACTGTCATTGTATATCACTTTGCTGTCATTGTCTATGTTCACCTCCATGCTGCCCATTTCAATTTAGCCTATTATCACTTTTTTTACTAAACTGCATAAACGTCCTTAGTTTGATTCCCTGGTATGGTGGACAACGGTCATTTTTGTGAGGTCTGTATGGCTTCCTTATATACACTGATCAGAAAAATGAAGGGAACCTTTCATCACAATGTGACACCAAGTCAACCACACTTCTGTGAAATCAACCTGTCCAGTTAGGAAGCAACACTGTGAATCAATTTCACTTGCTGTTG
>JAOUQT010078570.1:0-20268 GCA_025769995.1 Xyliphius kryptos
TATATATATATATATATATATATATATATATATATATATAAAATATATATCCTGCAGGACTGCCACGCTGTCAGTCCAACAAAAGTCCATGTTCCTTTCCATTATCATCATATCCACAGTGCTCTGGCAGTGACATAGACAAGGAGACGGGGACTCCTCAAGATGCCACCTCGGAAATACAGACAAGAAACACAGTTAGAGCTGCATGAGTTGCTCCCCAATCAGAAATCAGTGGTATCAGGTGTCCCCCCAGTCTCTAACTCCACTAACCAGTTTTTTGGTAGTCAACTGCACACATGGTATAATATTAATTGACTGATGTAGTAATTATGTTCACATATTTAAGAATTATGCGCAAAGTATTTTTTTTAATTGAATTCAAAAATCTATAATTTATAAAATAAGGCATTTGGAGTGTGTCATCTATAAAGCAACTGGTCCACAGGTAGAGTGGAGGGGATGACATGAGGTGCTTGGCATATAGTGACTGGCGCATGGGTAGAGCGTAGAAGACGCGGGGCGGCTAACGTAAAGCTAATGCTGTAAGGCATTCTACGACTTTCACGTCAACAGCAAAGAGAAAATCTGACTAAATGTGTCTTATCTAGCAGCTTTGCTTCACGAAATCTTTAATAAAGACGAAATTGAAGAAAGTTATCTTGCTAAATAAGCATATCAGTGAGTGACTTCAATGAACTGTGCCTGTGAAAATGCTTGCCACTTTTTTATGTAGCACAATAGTCAAAGCATGTAATGCTTTAAAAGTTTTAATGGTAAAGATTAAAACATTTACTTTTATTAGAATTGTTTTACTTTAGTTTGATGTACTGCACCTGAAATTAGAGTTAAATGATGTTGTATCCGGATTAAGATATTTAATTCTGTATAAATGTTAAATCACTAGTTATAAAATAAAGTAGAAATACTTTCTTAATGACATCTACTTTAGGAACTCAATACTTCACACAGTCAGAAACAGTTTCTTAGATGACTGTGTAAGAAAGGGATCTAAAAAGAAACAGATGCCATTGATGCATCAGTTCATAATTGCAGCTTCCTGTTCACAGTAATTTGTAAAAGCAGTCATTTCTTTAACTAAAAAGTTCATTGTACTGCCATAATTCAAACTCAGACATATTTTTCGTAAAATCGGTGACCTCACTTTGTGTAAAACAGTTTAAATCTTAAAGGTTTAGAGTTAGTAGCATGAGGTCAGATGTGTTACAGTTTACAGTGAACTACAGATATATAAAGGAGTCATAAATATTCTTACTTATACATTAACCACAAAGTAGCATCTAGTGATACCAGATGTAAAGTTTTTTTTTTTCCAAAGTCTTTGTAAATTCCTTTTACATTGGAATACTATAACAAACCCCAGGAATGTTGGTAAAGGGAATCATTTACCTCTCCCCCCCAAAGTTTAAATCTGCCAAAACAAATCATTTTACAAATGCTCCAGATATTCCGCAGTGCACAGTTCAGGCAATGCCTGAAGGAAATAAAAAGTAAATGTCAATACATTTTGCTTGAAGGAAAACGTATTTACGATGCAACTAGGAGAATATATTTCATGTAGTGATGTGTGATTAAATAAACCCTTTTTAAAAAGAACTTAATTTACTGAGTAATGTAGAATCTTAAAATAAAACCCTTAGTATTAATGTAAATAACAATGCTTGCCTTTTAAACTATAGTTCCATACTTTATTATTATTTAGCTGTTTATAACTTTGAGGTTTGATATTTACCATAATGAAGGGATCATTTATTGTTTCTTTGAATGCATTTTTTGGTCTGGTATTATCAGTCAGTTATTATGCTTAATTTTCTCACTTGGTATAGAGTTTAGACTATGACTATGTGAAGTGTAAACATAAACTATGCTAGACTAGGTTAAGACGTGCACATCATTACTTTTATGTTTGCCTGCAACACTGTAGCATACATGATAAAGCGTATAAAACTGGTTAGTATATTAAATCAGACAGATAACAACACACTTTAAATGTCTGCTTTAAGGACATGGCTAATTTTTAAGTTATATTCCTTGTTTTATTGATAATAATTACAACTTTATTTAGGTAGCACTTTTCTCAAGTATAAAAATTACTGTTAATGTGCTTCACAGTAACAGAAACCATACATAATTATGTAAACAGATTGTTAACAGTAAATATGAGCCAACAACATATTACAAATACTCAGAGTAGACAGGTTAAGGCTTTTAGGTAAAGCTTCTAATACTAAATATTGTCATTTCAAACCGATAGGCTGAACTAAATTCAAAATAAAAGTAATGCAGGTGTACTGCATGGCATACAGTGCACACCACACATGCAACACATTTGCAGTGTCTTACTTAGAATGTCTGTGTGCATTAGAAATGATAGGTAAATATATCTACATTTGTTTCTGTTATAGATTCAGTAAAAGTTCAACATTTGAGATTTATTATAATCCTGTTTCACAAAATAAGGATTTATTTATATCTGTCCTAACATGCTCACCTACTTTAACTTTTTTACAGATGGGGTTTTTCAGGCGGCGATACAGAGAGATCATAGAGGCAGAAAAGAGCAGGAAGGACAGCAGTGAAAGCTGGGATTGGGTCCAGAAGGGTCAGTGACAGTATGGGGCTGTGACCAGAAGATCCAATAAGCTGCTACCTTTACCATGGAGATGTCCTCATACTTATACCATCCAACCTTCCATATGTGGAAGAGAAGAATATTCTCCAAATTTTTCGGAGGTTTGAGACTTTTTTGTCAGCGCAAGTCAAACTGATATCTGATTCAACAGTGTGACTCACCAGAAATGACTCATAGTGCAATTACACTGATTCCAGTGAGAAATGAGGCAAATTGAGAATAAGAGAGACTTCCACTGATGGATTCATTTATCGCATCTGAACAGATAACAGAAAAACTACCCTCAGGGCACCGTTTAAAGATGTATTTTTTTACATGTATTCCTTTATGTAAAGAAGAAAGCTTCAGGAGAGCTTGGAATATATCTTTGATATTGATTTTTGAAAGCACTGATTACTGATAAATGCTGAAGAGATTTCATACAAATAGATTTGTGTACAAACTTGTATTTAATGAAGTATGTACAAACCAGAGCATACTGAGAATGAAGCTTGTACCTCTGTTAATATCAAAAAATAGTTCAAGACCATGTTGAGTTGTGAAAAGGGGAGTCACGTCAGTGCAAGTTAATATGCCCATGATCACAGTTTGGTCATTTTATTGGCCAACTTTTGATTTTTAGAGGAAAAATAGCATTAATTGTTTTTTTTCATTTTGGTTGAATACTACAGTTTTGGCCATAAGTACGAGTACAATGGATCACAGGAAGTGGTTGCTGATATCACTGTATTGTTTGTGGCATATTAGTACATGAGAAGGGGAAACCGTTGAGGCTGGGTGACTTCCATGGCTGCCATCAGCAAAGCCGCCATTTTGGATTCAACTTTACTTTTTTCAATGGGAAGGTGGTCATGTGACAGGTCAAACACAAAGAATTGCACAAGAAAAACAATGGTGTGCTGACTTTTAATGTAGCTTTATTCATTATCGAGTTATTGACACATTTGTGTCATGGAGCAACGACAGTAACGCACTAAAGAATGTGTTTAAAGTGCTGCCCATTGTGTTGAATTGTCAATGCGATTCTCTTCTCCCACTCTTGACAATGGCTATGGTGTACACTTTGAAGATCCAAGATGTGGGGCACCTGAAACAATGAATACAGGACGCCTTTGGTGGCATTTCTTCTGCAGTATTGCTCACTTCCATTTTATCAGGGTGTATCCATACTTATGGCTCACCCTGTATATTGCAATAGTTCCAAAATATGATAATGTCACAATTATCTTTTTGGCGTAGCATTTGCACTCTGACAGATATTTCTTGCTTTTCCTAAAGTTCAGGGATGTAAGTGTTCTGTTGTTAAAAGCCTCTAGTAAAGCAGTACAACCAAAAATAACTAAGAAAATCCTGCATTTCATAACTGGGCCCACTCTTACTCTGTGGGGCTTTTGGGGAAAAAATAGCTCAACACATAGGAATGTAAGACTCCCTTACTAACTTACATCTGTTACAAGGCTAAGCCCCATTTGTAATAGAGGTGTACAGTCTCTTTTTTTAAATTGAGAGACACCTTTGCCTGGCTTCTTGCATGGAAGCCTAATCCAGTGTGCAGCTGTAACTCTATAGACACTTGCTGTTGAGCAGTAACCTGAGCATTTCTCCCTTAAACCTATAAGCACTATATACAGCCTGCTATATCTATGGCAATTATAGTCTCACCGAGCAAGATGCATACCCAAATCAATGCCTTAGGTCATTGCTTATACTTTGATTATATTTCACCAGTTTCTGTAAGTTTTACGTATGAGTCATATTTAAATGGTCTATTATTATCACTGGCATGGTCAACTCATTCACAGTTCTCCTCTGGAGCTGCCGTAGCTCTTTACATGAGTGTGAAATACTTGACAGAAATTGAAGTAGTCTAAGTTTGTTGTAACTGTGAGTGTTCAGCAGTGTTTTATCACCAGTTAAAAAAAACTACTGTCACAAATTTTCAAATTTGTAAATGTTTTAAGATATATGTTTGTACAATTATTGTTAAGTTTCAAGTTGTATATTTATCTACTGATTTAAAATTAAAGTGTACAATCTGATCTTTTGTTGTTACTCAGCTATTTAGTTGTAAGACTGCCATCTAGTGCATCACAGCTTTATTTGAAGTTATTTTTTGTAGAATAAAAATACAAATAAATGGAATAAATGTACTTACGGATAGTAAAACCCCTTGATGGGGGAAATATTGAATGCTGAATACCAATATGGGGCATTTTTTATGCTGACCAGGGATCATACAGTGATTAGCAAGCAAGTGATCATACAGGACAGCAAGCATGTTTTTTATTGGCAAAAGTGTGGATTAAACGGGTGGGTTTCTATTAAAGGAAACAGAGTAAAGGAAGGGGTGGAAGGTGACCCTCTCATCCCTGTGGCGTAAGCAGTTTCTTTGCAATACTGCCAAAAAGTATTTTTGGTGTTTTTGACTCAGATTTACCATCTGGTGGAGGTTGGGGGGTAAGCATAGATGGACCAACAGACAGACGAAGATGATTTATACTTGTGTAGATTTATACTTGGCTACTAAAAATTCACAGAAATAACATCCAAGTAAGAATAACAATAATTCATCTAAAACAACACAGAAATCAATAATGAAAGCAATAATCATGCAAACATTTATTTATCTAGGACCAGTTTTAAAGGTAGGAAATGTTTTCAACTCGAAAAACACGATAGGATGAATATGGTATGGCGACATCCAGAATCCAGGAGAGAGACAGTGTGTTCAAATGAATGGGGTGCTTGGAGAGCAAGGGTGATCAGGATTGTGATCATGGGCTGAAAGATGTCTCCAGATTCAACAGTTCTAGACATGAGGCGATAAGAAGCCGTCATGCGCATTGATTCAGCATTCAGCAATCTGTGTAAAAGGTGAGCTGGATTAAGATAGTGAAATTGAGGTTCTCTGTGGTGCGTAAAGTCAGTTCATAACCTTAACATCTCTGAGCTGCCATGGTTTTTTTGTCTGTATGGTGTATTTGTTTCACTCTGTGTGTGTGATGTGTAAAATTATCATTAAATCAGGGACAGCTCTGACTCCGTCTTCTTCAGTCGATAATGTGGTGAAGAATGGTGACCTGTGAATACAGACCTGTAGACCTGTGTCTGCTGTTTCTATGTGATGATTGGGGTGGAGCATGACTGATGGAGGTGGAAGATGGTTGTGCTAGAGGCAGAGGTATGTGTATGAAGTTCAAACTCTTTAAATTTGACAGTATGGGTGCATGAGGTCACTAAGTGGTCTTGGACTCGCTGCTCTCTTATGACCTCTTTTTAGAGTGATAGTAAGGAGGAAGGAACTAACAAGCTCACAAACTAAGGGCAGCCCAATAAGCCGTCATAATGGCAAGTAGAATTTCTAAGCCCTATATACTACATACTTGGGTTCACCTGTGGGTTTAAGTTATAAGTTGTTCCCCTGGAACAAAGGAGTGAGTTGGGCAGGTTTTGTGTCCATCAGCAAGTTTTTGGATTTAATAAGCATTCCTGTACTGGTTACAGCAGGGACCATAAACGATGGATCATTCAATTAAAATTCATGTTTATTTTGGTTCTATTGGGTGACTTATTAAATAAACTGTGAATAATTCTGGAACTGCTTTTACTCATCTTTGCCAAAGATTATTAACAACTGTAGAAAGCACTATAATCCATTATATCTTGTTATACCATTATATCATATTACCATATCATCTACTCCATAGGAATTTTAATTTACAATTATAAACAAATAATTATAAAGACCTAGTATTTTTTTTATTAAGCGTGTCATTACTGTTTTATATCCCTAATTTAATGGCTGAATCAGTTCAAATCTGTTATTATTTGTAATTGTGCATTAAAATGTGGCTATCGTATTGTAGAAAATATAACTTGACTGAGTTTGTGGCTTGGCTCATGTGACTCTTGTTGCCAATAGACACAAGGTAGAAGCCCAGCAGGTCCCTGAAGAGCTGAATTATTAACCTGTTGCTACTTTATTACAGTGTACAGCATTACATTTAGCAGTAAGAAGCACTTATCTCAGGTAAGATTTTTTCATTATTTACCCAAAATTTATTAGTCATTACTTTTGTAAAGTTTTAGTTTTGTTTACCTTAGGTGTAATTATTCGGCATAAAATTTTCATGGATAAAAAAACATGAGGCAGCTAAACTTGTTATTCTTGTTTTTTGTTTTTTTAAGTGATGGCATTACCAGTAGAGGATGGATTGATAAAGACTATTTCTATTAAGCGTGTCATGGCTCCCGTTGCTACTCATCTATATTACCTTGTGCTGTTGTCTGAGAGCGAGCCAGAACTCTTCACGCAAATGGAAGCTTCAGCTCAAGCTGTAGCCAAGGCTTGCACTAACATGGCTTATGTAGCATCAAGGTCAGATGTTAATGTCTAAATGCATGGAATTATGGACAATATAACCATAATAATATAGACAAAAGAGTATTTTAAAGGATTTTGCGCTAAATTATAGTGCAATAATACTATCAGTCTGTTTCAATTGCTCTATTGTTTTTTCATAACCATTGACCAAATGGTATATTTATATTCTTTTTTAATGCCTAAATATAGAATTTGCCTCTTTCGCATAATAGCATAATTTGATTTGCAGGGTGTGTGGACATAGTCTTGCTGTTTTCCTTCCACAGTTCAAACACTTGTAATTCAGGTAAATTGGGTGTACTACATTGTCTAAGGTGTGAATATGTGAGTAGAAGAATTGTGTGCTTTTGATGAATTAATGACTTGTTCAGATTGCATCTCTGACTTTTGACCTATGAATAGTGGGGGGAGCACATTATCTCGATAACCTTATTTAAATAAGTGGTTTAGAAAATAAATGAATAAATAAAAAATAATTGTATTTTAAGGAGCATTTATCCTGTACACTTCTGTATTTTTTGTAGAACAGAGGGCTGTAAAAACTTGAAATTTAATAAGGTTTTTCTTTAACTTGTTTCTAGTGTGATGTCAGAGTCAGATGATGTCATGAAAAAGGAAATGTGTTCCCTCGTGGAATCTCTGATGGTGTCAGGTCAGCATGTCCTTCTTGCCACTCAGAAGATTAGCATTCAGAACCAAATAACTGTACATCATGAAGAACTGGTTAATGCCACTCAAAATGTGCTCCTGGGAGTGCTGAAGGTAAAACAGGAATTTTTCACAATTTGGCTGAATGTTTGCAAATGTGGTATTAGATGTGGTATCTTAGTTCAATTGAGTTCGAATTTCAATGCAGCAGAAATTTTACCCCAACAGTCTCAAAGTCAAATTTCCAGGTGAAACCAGGTAAGCAATTGAAGGAATTAGAAGGAAAATATTTGTTTAATAATAAAATGAACTTGTATACTGTTGTTTAAAACTATTTTCAGTGTTTAGTGCCACTAGAAACTTAAAAGTGTTTTTTTTTCTTATGCAAATTCTTACAATGCTTTTGAAAGCTGTTGAGGTGGAAACTTAAAACAGTCTAGAGATGGTCATCAGCATGTTTAAACCTGTGTTTGGTTAGCATTGTCTGGTGAAATGGAAACTTACACAGTAAAACAAGCAGTGGTATTGTTTCAGCAAACATATAATCACCTAATTTATTTTCCCTTTACCATCACTCCAGTTTTTAGCTGAGACATTGTTTTAATGATGTTACATGTTCTTGTCTGGTCTCTGTGCCTTGCTAAGTTTTTATAATCTTTGCTTTGTGCTCAGTGTTGGACGATAAGTAAACCAGATTCATTTAAGGCATGCTTGGGCCAATGTCTATGACAATGGACAAATACGGCCAAATTGTACCGAACATCTTTAGTCATTGGCAGCGACATTGTATTTGCAAAGCAGATTCTTTCATAACACATTTGGAACACTTGGCAAGTTTTTCATCAGTAAACTTTGCTCCACATAATATCAGTATTATAAATGCTTTTATACATTCAGATGTTTTGGACACTAAAATTTTAAGATAATCTTTATTCAAAATGTATATAACATTATTAGAATGACTACTTTCATGACGCATTTGGAATAATGAAGCTTATTAACTCCTAAACTACTGACTTGGGTTTTTCTCTCATTTGTTAGTAGATTTTGATAAAAAAGTAAAATGTAAATGTAAATCTATTAAATCTGCCCTCCTTTATAGACACCTTGACTGCATTTTCCAACTTTAAAAAGCCCTTAAAGACATTACTCCTGTAAAATATACAACAATACACTATTTGCCACTTAAATTTCCAGCAACAGAGAACCAAACCAACATGTGATAATCTTGATGTTCATAAGGTATATTAAGATGAATAAATAAATGTTGTAATTATTCTACTGCAATGAATAACACAATGTGTTGCAGTTCCATTTTTAAATTATTTACTTAATTCATTAGTTTAATCATTTATTTATACATTCTGCACATTTTTTTCTCTTTGATGAAACCATCTTTGGTGTGAAAAAGTGTTTGCCCCTTTCTCATTTCCTGTTTTTTTTTTTTTTTTTTGCATGTTTAACACACTAAAGTGTTTGGGAATATCAAACCAATTTAAATAGTACTCAAAGATAACACAAGTAAACACATAATGCAATTTGTAAATGAAGAGGTTTACATTAGAGAGTTTTGAAGCCTGAACTGTTTTTTATTGTAATACCACAGCATCTCAATAGGATTCAGGTAAGAACTTTGACTAGGCCACCCCAAAGTCTTTATTTGTTTTTTCTCCAGCCATTCAGAGGTGTATTTGCTGGTGTGTTTTGGGTCATTGTCCTGCTGCAGAACCCAAGTTCGTTTCAGCTTGGGATTCAGATGGTTGGACATTCTCTTTCGGGATCTATTGGTGGACAGCAGAATTCATAGTTCCATTTATCGCAGCATGTCTTTTAGATTCTGATGCAACAAAACAGCCCCAGACCATAACACTGCCACCATCATTTTTTACTGTTGGTATAATGTTATTTTTCTGAAATGCAGTGTTTCTTTTACACCATTTATAATGGGGCACACTTTCCAAAGAGTTCAACTTTTGTCCCATCGGTTTTCCTAAAAGTCTTGGGATCATCAAGATCATCAAGATGTGTTTCAGAAAAATTGAGACAAGCTTTAATGTTCTTTTTGCTCAGCATTGGTTTTCTTCTCGGAACTGGTCTCTTTCTGGTGGTGGTGGCATGAACGCTGACCTAAACTGAGGCAAGTGAGTCTTTTGTGACCTTTTAAATGAGTTGTCGCTGTGCTCTTGCGGTAAATTTGGGAGGCCGGCCATTCCTGGGAAGGTTTACCACTGTTCCATGTCTTCGTCATTTGTGGATAATGGCTCCCACTGTGGTTCGCTGGATTCCCAAAGCTTTGGAAATGGCTTTATAACCCTTTACAGACTGATCTCAATTACGTTCTTTCTCAGTTGTTCCTGAATTTCTTTGCATCTCGGCATGATGTGTAGCTTTCCTGGATCTTTTTGTGGACTTCACGTTGTCAGACAGGTCCTATTTAAGTGGTGTCTTAATTGAGAACAGGTGTGGCAATAATCAGGCCTGGGTGGGGCTAGAGACAATGCGCAATTTGTAAATGAAGGTTTTTATTATTTAGGGAGAAAAAATATTCAAACCTTCATGGCCCTGTGTAAAAAAGTGTCCCCCCCTTGTTTTATCACACCCAATTTTCTGTTTGTATTACTTATAATGACAGCTGAGATAGACTCCACCATTCACTTGAACTAAAGTAGAGTATTACATTTACATTTAGTTATTTAGCAGACACTTTTATCCAAAGTGACTTACAAATGAAAGAACCACACAAGTCAGTATTATTAGGAAGAACCAGCTACACTGTAGCACTATCAACCCTGCGCATAACTCGATTTGGCGATTAATTTTTTTTTTATTAGAAAATATATTTTAAAATTCCATCCATCCATTATCTTCCTCTTATTCCTCTAATAGCGTCGCGGTGGAGTTCACCATGCCAATGCAGGGGAGAACATCTCGGGCAGATTCACCCAGGACAGGGCGCCAATTCATCACTGAGTACACACTCACTCACACAGTCACACACACATACACAGGGCAATTTAGAGCATTTAATTTACATGGATTCTACATTTTTGGAATGTGGGAGGAAACCGAAAAAGCCAGAGAAAACCCACGAAGACAAGTGGAGAACATGGAAATTCCACCCAGATCGGAATTTGAACCAGAAATCCCCATCGTTTCAACTTTTCAATTTCAAAACGGTCATTAGTTCTTAAGTTGTTTGGAATTCTAGCAAAGTGTTAAAATGTGTTTGTAAGATAAAAACGTGAAACTAGCCTAACTAACGTGTGGTGGCAGAGCCACAATCAAATGCTGATTTGTAAATAGGAGCAGAGTCAAGGAAGCCGGTGAGGTAATGATCTCACATAAATTGTTTGTGTGTATGGATGTATCAAAATACAAGTAAAAGTGGGGCTTTGGGAGAGAGAGAAAATCTGTGTGTGTCATCGTGGGCAAACCTAAAAAGCAGGACATTTCAAATAAAAGCTGTATTTGGATCTGGCAAATCCTCTGTCCAGTCCTCAGTGTCAAGTTAGTTTGTATAATTGTAGTCTTTCTCATATGGAGAGTAAACCACAGCCGTTTTTTAGTTACTTTAAACTGCATGTAAAAAATCTTTGAAAATGTAGAGAACTAAGCATTGTCACTGGTTAATGTGTTTTGTATTACCAGCTGCCAGCGACAAACATTTCCAGATTGTCTCTCTGGAAAGTGTTTTTTTTTTTTTTAGCTTTTACAATTTATTTGAAAACCACAAAGTTAGCCTCAACTGCTGCAGCATATTATCTCTTTGCACAGTAATAATCATTCCGCTGCATTTATAAACCACCTCATTCGGTCATGATCTGCTCAATGTTTTCATGCATTGTTTACAGAAAGACAATCATGAAAATGCTCCAGATTACTTGTTTTTCTCAATGAAATGATACAAATTTTTGCTACAGGAAAATATGCATGCATTATGAGTTCATGAGCTGCAGTTCAGTAGTTGCTTTTTTTAGCTTTATAAATAGTTGTATTACAAGTCATTATTGTAAGCCTGATACATTAAGAAACTGAATCACTGTTTTGTTGATCAAAGGGAGTAAATTAAAAATGAGTTAAGCACTACAGATCTGTTACATATCTGATGTGGCCAACAGCCTGTAAACAATTATATATGGATTCAAAATTCAAAATGGCAATACAGTTGAGACTTGGAATTTGTGTCCTAACATCTGATAATGTCTATAAACACATGATGTGCAGATTTAATGTTAACAAACTGTAGCTGACTGCAAAGACCCTTAACTACCACTAGTGTGAGAAGTGAGGAAGCTTTTCAATGTGTACAAGGTAAATAAAAAAACAAAGCTTATGGGTAGTTTTGTGTCAGTAGAAATGCAGCATTGAAGCAGAGAGTTTTAAATCCAGTATGCATAATTGATAAGAACAAGATGGGAAACAAAGGTAAGGTTTAGTGGTAAGGACAGTCAGGTTAGAGTTGGATGGAAAAAGTATTGGGATGAATTGTAAAGCATTAAGTATAAATTTGACTGGGGTAAGAAATAAAAGCACTAGTAGGTGGAAATAGAGTGGGCTGCAGTGCTGAATTCATAAAAGATAAGAATCAGTGTGATGTACTGTGCATGATGGTATGACATCATGATAGTAACGAGTAGCAGCAAAATGTGATTTCATCATATGAATCTAATGCAGACAAAATGTTTGGAAATTAACTTTGATGTAGGCACTTATGGCTACTCTGAGCCAATAAAAGCTGCTGGAGTGCAGATGTATGGATGTGATAAAGTATTCTTACTAAAGTTGTTGGCATATTTCACTGGTATTTTGGTCTGAAAAAAGCAGCAGCTGTTGAGAACAGGCTAAAAATTGATTCTTCAGTTTCCTCGTAAGATGGAGTATTCATTTACTCATTAAAATAAACCTTTATGCTTTATGCATGTGTGAAGCAAATGGTGTAATAATTGATGAACGTGTACATTTACTTTCCCAAATGATGAAAATATCATTATAGCTACAAAAGTTGCACTAACTGCATGTAAATGTGCAGGAATTAGTTTCACAAGAGAATATACAATAAATGTATATTCAATTGAAAACATGCACAAATTTCATGTTTGAATCATGTTTATGTTCCTCATGAGCCATTAACTTCAACAGAATCAAAAATGTTTTGCTCCTGATTTTCTTCAGTGTCCAATAGTAGTCAGCAAGCATTGATGGATTCCAGTTGCCCTGGTATCGTTTCTGTACTGTAGCAATGTTGTGGTAAAATCGCTCACCGTGTTCGTCACTGACAGCACCGAGATTCACAGGGAAGAAGTCCAAGTGTGAGTGAAGGAAATGAATCTTGAGTGACATGTTGCACTTCATTTTCTGGTATGCGCAGAGAAGTTTGTCTACGACTTCAACATAGTTTGGCGCTCTGTAATTGCCCAGAAAATTGTCAACAATGACATTGAAGGCTAACAGCTCTTCAAACTGCTGTCACTCATAACATGTCTGAACTGGGGACCGCCAGAAAGGCTTTCTTGATCTTTGTGTCACTTATTCTTGGAAACATCTGTCTTAAACAGCAAAAACCTTTGCGTTTCTTGTTCAGTGCTTTCACAAAATTTTATGTGTAAAGAAGGCAAAAATATCTTTGCCGGCTCGACAAGCAATTTGTGTGCAACATTTTTCTGTCCTGGAACTTTTTGCGGAGTGACCAGCTCTGTCGACAATAATGTGACTCTTTGGCACGGCTGTCCCATTCACAGATGAAACGACAGTACTTGGTATAGCCGAGCTGTAGTCCCAGTAACAGAGCAATGACTTTCAGATCTCTACAGATATTCGAGTTGTACCTGCTATACTGGATGTGGTTGAGCAACAGTTACATATTCATACGTTTTCTTCATGGGTGCTGTCTAGCCAACAGGTACTGACGGATGACTGTTGCAATTGTGTAGCAGAACAGCGTTCAGGTTTAGCATTGACAAATCAATGAAGAGACGCCACTCTTCCGGCTTGTGATCACAACCCTTGAATGTTACATCAGAATCAGAAACTGTCGCCTTGTACCTGGTGACAGCAGACACCATCCCTGCAGCCTGGAACCCAGACCCAAATTTTGACAGACCCAAATCTCTGACCAAGTCGTTTAATTATGACTGTGTTATGAAATGTGGATCACCTGATTAGCAAGGTTCAAAATCTGGGTCAATGTCACTGTCAGTACCCTGCACTGGAGTTTCTTTATTTGGTTCGTCTAAGGTCCAATCCTCGGATGGTTAGAATTGGGAGACTGTTGTCATGTGGCACAGGTCTCATTGCTGAAGGCAGATTAGGATATTCAATTGACTTTTTGTCAATTCATTCATGTTCACCTCTCAGCGCTGGGGATTCCTGGTCCGAATCCCAATGGGTGGAGTTTGCATGTTCTTCCTGTGTCCGCATGGGTTTTCTCCGGGTTCTTTGGTTTCCTTCCACAGTCCAAAAACATAGATTCAAGGTAAATTGAATGCTCTAAATTGCCACGTTTAGAGTGTGTTTGTGTGAGTCAATGTGTGCCCAGCAATAGATTAGCGCCCTGTCCTGTTTGTATCTAACCAGCGCCTGAGACCATCTCCCCTGGATAGGCATGGGGAACCCCACCCTCAGTGGAGGATTATGTGAAAAATGATGGATGGATGGAAAGTAAGCAGCAGACCAAATACAAGACATAAAGACAGTAATTATATTTATTATAATTTACTCAACAAATGAAAGTTAACCAGAAACAAACAGCCAACATAAATTATGACATACAGGAATTTAGTAAAGCAGACATTTAATTGGAATTTATAATTTGCTGTATAATGTCACTTTTATATATCAAAGGCCCACACACTCAGCATTTTTAAGAAAGTTCTCAAAACACACTTCCACAGGCACTTGCTATATTAAATTTAAAAAGTAATAAATATACACAATTAATAAAGGGCAGGCAGATTGGTTAATGCTCAGGTTTGATAATACTACAGTGTAGCTGGTTCCTCCTTAACTACTGACATATTGTTCTCTCATTTGTAATTTTTTTGCTAAATGACTAAATGTAAAGAAGATTTTTAATGCCATGCTAATATTGATTTTATTTGATCCAGATTCTTTTGGTGGAGGATGATGCAAGAGTAAGGCATATCACTGCAGCTGCTCAAAGGCTCCTGGACCGTCTTTCTGAAGCAGAAGTTGCTTCAGACATACCATCTTTATTTAAGGCCTTCAAGGGTTATTCAAAAGCAATGCAGTGTCTTCACAATTTGGTAATGGGAAGGATAAATGACCTACATGATCACAGCCAACAAATGTGTGTGAAAAGCTCTATGGAAATGTTAAGGAGATCTATTTCGATGCTTTACACTGCTTTGTACACAACAATCAAACACCCAAACAGTGAAGAAGCACAAGGTGCAAAGAAATTCATCATTGGTCAAGTAGACACCATTATCAATGAGATCATAAACACACTTCAGGGCAAAAACATATGCAGCCCTAGAGGCTCATGTAAATACTATACAAAGCAGCTAAAGAAATTACTGGCATTGTTGTCAGACCCAGATGAAGTTGTTGCTAAATCTAGCAACTTTGATATTTTGATTCAGGATATTACTTGCTATAGTTTGGCTATTGCTAACTCATCTCGCAGAGAAATTCAGTCTTGTCTGACTGGAGTCTGTAAACTGGTTCTTCAGGTGTGGTTAGAGATATCACAGTTCATAAAAGGCAGCAAAAATGAGCAGAGGCCAAATGATTATAAACAGAGTTTGTGCATTTCTTTAATAAAACAAATTAATAAGCTTGACAGAGCTGTTGTAGAAGCAACACTTTTTCAGGTAATGGACTTGTTTGTCTTAACATCAGATCCTTTAGAGCATCTTAAAAACACTGTACAATACCTCACAGAATCAGATAGTGGTTTAAACCTGGATCTTCTTCAATCTCTACCAAACTGTTTCCTAACTTATGTAGATAAAATGGCTGAAGTAGCCAGTTTGATCTCAGCTTTAGCCAGTGATGAAACAAATCAGGACAGTGTAAAAAACTCAATTGCTTCCCTTCAGCATCTGAAGGATGACATCATGCCTTTTTTGATAAAGCTTGGGGAAGGATCATATCAGTACCACGAGGCTTTATATGAACTAATGAATTTACACCTGAAGTGGTTGGATGAAAAGAAACAACTTTTGAATTCCTTTGCTGATGTCATAAATGTCAGATACTATATATTACTTTCAGTTGAAGAGATGAAGATTGATTTGGCTCATTGTGTGAAAACACAATGTGACCAGGACTACAATTTACTGAGCAAGCATTTAAAAATTCTGATTGGCAGAATATGCCATGTAATTCTTTTTACAAAGAGACAAGTTGACACAAGTGATGATCCTATCTACCGTAATGGTTTACTCGCACTTGTTAAGCAAGTAGAGAATTCTGTAGCTGAAATAAATGTTTATATGGGAGACATAATTAACAAAAACAATAATGGTGAACAGGAAGTCTCACTTTTGGCTGATGCTGTCAAAATGGCTATTAAGAATTGTGAAGTTCTCCATAAAGGTTTAGATGGTGCACTGCATCCAAATCTGCTCAGTCCACTTCGTGAAGGGGCAAGACAGACTGCTTGTACTATGCCAGTCATTCCACTGCAACAAAAGTGTACGAATAATCCAGTAAGCACTGAGTACTTGGCTGTTGTAGATGCAAAGACAAGTAATGATTCTGTAATGAAAACAGAGTACCAAACTGAAAACAAAATGCAGGGGAGGATACATTTTGACATGGATTCCAAACATGTTGAAACACCTCAGAATATGGACTTATTGCCTCTCTTATGTGAACTGGTTTGCATAACCAAAAGTAAAGACATGGATGCATTAAATTTAACTTGTAAATGGATTTTGGAACTTTCCAGTTGCTACACCCAGGCTACGAAAGAGGCTGCTCTTTTACTAGAAGGAACTGACAATTTGAAAATGGAAAACCTTCGGACTGAACTGGAAACTTTGACAACTTTACTTATTAAGACTGCACAGGAGACAGCAAATGGTTCAGCCAAGAGCATAGCTACAGTCTATAGACACAGTAATCAGTTGTCTGATCTTATCAGAAATGCACACAAAGTCATCTTACCATTCATTGATATGTGGTTTTATGCTGTTCAAACAAACATTTGTGGCTACAGACCAAATAGGAGGGATTGCTGTATCGAAGAACTAAACCAAGTCATGAATTTGTGCACAGAAACAGTTGAGATTGTGACACTGACAGACACAAAGGTGATTGGTGAGAGGATTGACAGCATAATATGTCTATTAAAAGCATTACAGAAAATCCAAAACAACACAAAGTATCTCATCAACCTCATTGAATCAACCTCAGCTCAGTTGGATCAATTTGATGGTCCCTGTGTTATGTGGGCACTGTCTATCCAACATTTGCTAAGCACATTTGATAGGATTTTGGGCTCCAAATCCAGTCAATGCAGAGGAAGACACCCCGTGGCATCGAAAAAGTGGATAGCAGCAATGCTGGAAAAGTCACTTAGAATTCAAGAAGCATCAAGGTTGTCCTCCTTGATCTGTGAAGAAAGATATAAGATGCAACTGTCGAGAGAACAAAATGAGGTGAAAGCACTAACTGAAGTCTACTTGCAAGCTGCAGAAGATCTTGACACCGTACCTCAAATGGGTGTCCTGCCTATTGCAAGAACAGAGCTCCTTCTTAGACAACTTCAGCTTAAAATGAAAGCACTTTCTTATATATTGAGTAAAGTAAATGTTGCATATATAACTTCTGTTCAAAATACCATCTCTTTAGCTTTAATTGGGACAGATAATTTAGTGCCTGAAACTAATTTTGAGACCACTGCAGAATTACTTCTGGAGAACATTGAAAGTGCCACAGAGTCTGTTCAGGATTGTTTACATTTCATAAGGGACCCACAAGTGCGATCTAGTCTAAGGTTTATTAATGATAACCTGTTATTTCAAATATCAGAAATAATCAGTCAGACCAAGTTAAATACACAGATACAGTCTGTCTCCGACACATTTGACCTTGAAATGCAGACACAGTGTTGGTCAGCCAAGGCTCATTATCTTGTTAACCAACTTTATCAAGTGGAAGGAATTCTTCAGGTCACAAAAGAAAAGATTAAACTTGGATTTCAAGGCAAACAAGGCAACAATACCTTACAATCCGATGTGACAGCAAATGCAAAAGCAAAGAATAAACTAACCCCTAGACCATTCTACACTGAAAATATCAAGCCACTAGGCATTCTGCCTTTCAGCCAAGAACCAAAAATGGTAACACATTGTAAACAAACTATGATTTGCTATTTGATTATTTTTGCATTTGATAAAAAAAAATGTTTTTTTTACACAGGATCTACCTTTAAGGAATTCAATTCTTTCCTCCACTTCATTCTTCCTGAAGCAAAAGACTGAAAGATGGGATGTCAATGGTAATGAAATTGTAAAAGTGACTCAAGAAATGGCTGATAAAATCTATTACATGACCCAGTACTTGAAAAGGAAAGGACCAATTCAGGTAAAATAAAATGAAGACATATTAGAAGAATTTTCAAATGTACATTCCATTTACAGAATTCCAATTCCAGAGCAAGGATGCTTTCGTGTCATCTGCAAAAGAAGTAGTTTTGAGCTGCCAGACCATCACACAATTTGTTAAAGTCATTGCAGATCACTGTCTGGATAAGCAGTCCACAAAGGAACTGTACATAATAGCAGAGCAGATTGTCACTACTACTAATCAGCTTACGATCATTTCCAGGTGAGATACCAACATACATTTATTACCAACCTGCTGAAAGGGTTTAGGTATTTACAACTGCTTTATTTTATCATCAGTCTAACAACAAAGCAATAAATGAACATAAAATCATGTGACCCAAGGGGTGCATGGTGTCTTTCCAGTGTTAATGCAGTGACTCCTATGTGTAAATCTTCTGATGAAATTTTGGTCAAAAACGCACAGAACCTGCTGCAAACTGTTATCCAAGGGGTACATGCAGCCGAAACTGCTTGCATAAAGGTAAAGTAAATTTTCAGAAATAATATTGCCATAAGAATTAATATAAAAATTGATTGTTAAATGTTTAAGGCAGTCTAAATAAAACACAAACTGGAAGTGTTTCAAAGTTTCATTTTCAAAAACTAAATTATTTAAACATCTCAGTTTGTGTTTTTTTTTCAACATTTGATTCTGCATGCTTTCTTAAACCTTGAGATGGGTTCTAATACAACAAAATGTGACAATGTCTGGGGTTAACTGATTAAACAATGCAGTTATTTAACCTGTGATCCCCTGAACTTTTTTGTTTAACATTTGTTGTATAATAACTCATCTCAAAGTTGGTTAAAAGAGCGAACAATAAAGACAGTAACATTAAGCCCAGAAATTAATACAATTCCCACAGTACAGAGGACACAGAGGAAATTTTTTTTAAATTACTTTGTCTTAAAACACTTGTAATGTTTCTAATGCCTTATTTGTAGATCAGTTACAGATGTTTCTCCTAAAATTGCTTAGGTAAATAGAATCAAACAAACAAATAAACAAAAAAAAATAAAAATAAATAAAATAACCATAGAACCACTGGTTTATACAAATAAAATATGATCTTGTGTAAATGTTCAGATGTGAATATTTTAGCAAATTTGAGACAATATGAGACTTTATTAAGATCTGTACTAAAACACAAAGAAATATGTGCAAGATTACTGAAATCTTTATCTCAGACACTTTTGAGCAACAGAAGACTTAAGTTAAAGCCTCTTTGGTCTCTGTTATTGTCAAAGACAAAGAAATAAACGAGATCTCCATTTTGATATTTCTTTCCTCTTCTTCATAAGAAAAATCTCATGTAACGGTTTTCTTCAGCAGGATATAAGGACTGTTGGACTATCTGTAAATAACCTACTAAGCAATGATTTCAATATAACCATCTGTAAATGTGCCTTAATCTAATCTGTCTAGTGACCATACCTTCATATTCTGTACATAAACTACAGGCAAAAAGTTTGGACACACCTCCTCATTTAACGCGATTTCTGTATTTCCCTGACTATTTATATTGTAGATTATCACTGAAGGCATCAAAACTATAAATGAACACATGTGGAGTTATGCACTTAACAAAAAAAGGTGAAATAATTGAAAACATGTTTTATAATCTAGTTCCTTCAAAATAGCCACCCTTTGCTCTGATTACTGCTTTGCACACTCTTGGAATTCTCTCAATGAGTTTCAAGAGGTAGACACCTGAAATGGGTGTCAGCTATCAGGGTTAATTAGTGGGATTCCTTACTTTATCAATGGAGTTTGGACAACTGTTAATATTCATATTATGGCAAGAACCAATCAGCTAACTAAAGAAAAACCAGTGGCCATCATTACTTTAAGAAATGAAAGTCAGTCAGTCTTGAAAATTGCGGGTCAGTCAGTCTTGAAAAGGGAGTGGTAGCTCAGTGGTTAGGGTGTTGGACTATCAATCAGAAGGTTGGGGGTTCAAACCCCAGCTCCACTGAAGTTACCAATGTGGGTCCTTGAGCAAGACCCT
>JAOUQT010078571.1:0-10096 GCA_025769995.1 Xyliphius kryptos
TATATATTCATTTTATTTTAATTATACTTTTACATTACCTTTGTTTTCAGTGACTTTGGATATCACCGAATTCAGTTTGTCGATTTACTTTGCGAAAATTCTGTCTGTTTTTGCTGGTTTCTTTGGATTTAAGTGGCATGATCATGTGATGGGTACATGCCTCACTGTCCACGTTATGTTTCCTTTGAGAAAATAAAGTGTAGTTAAGTTTGTACCTTTAGCGTCAACATGGGGGCAGAAACACAATTGAGTTGAAAAAGGAAATCTATGAAAAATACAAAAGCGGCATTAAGATTGCTGAAATCGGCCGTGTGTACAGAAATTTGCCATTACCGATAAGTTCCAATTTCGGGAAAAAGGAAGCGCTAAAGAAGCTACGGTAATGAAAGGCATTAATGCGTTTACAAACCAGAGAGTTAAAATGTCAAAAAGTTCTTATTACTTTACATCAAAAACAGATGTTAGAAATGTGAACGCTGTTCTGTTAAATGTTTCTTTTTTACTAGCTGTACCCGGCCACACACCTCAAATCTCACCCTCCACTCTACTCATGCGCCAATCGCTATACGCCAAGTGTCTCGAGTCTTCCCCTCCACTCTACCCATGTGATTTACATAAGCTATTGAACACTTGCATTTTTACACTTTATGTAGTGTAATTTGCTGTTCTGTGTATCATCTCGTTTCAGAAGTACATTATTTGTTTGAAAAGAAAAATAAAACCACTTGACACTTTCCTCTTCACACCAATGGAGTAACAGTGGAAAAAGTCAGCAGTGTGACGTTTCTTTGTGTCCAACTCTCAAATCACCTGGTTTATTTACATCAAGACAACGGTGAAATCTGCGCGTCAGCACAACTTCTTCCTGCTGGTGGCAGACCCTTCTAGAAGACCGCTCTAGAAGTTTGGTCTGCCACCACACATCCTCATCAACGTATACAGATACACTTTAGAAAGCATCCTCACAGGCTGCTAGGCCTTGAAGAGGTTGACGAGGACAGGGGAATTCATAATCTGCAATAAACTTCTTGCACTAGATGACAACCACCAGTCTCGCAGCTTAAGGAAAATCCACAAAATCTTTTTTTTTTTTTCTCGAGATAAAAGTTAAAAATAATAATAAAATACAGTGGAACCTCTGTTTCCATTGCTAATCCGTCGACCGGTCAAAGCTGACCCTAAAACACATTTATTAGAAAATAAATGTTGAGTTTCATACTGAAAATAGAACGAAGAAATTATATATACACTATTTTATATTATTATATAAAAAGGAACGTGAAAGTTGAATGTAAATGTCTTACATTAAACTTGAAATTTGATTTACAATTTTCTACATCTGTTATTGTGGCTTAGTGGTTAGCATGTTCTCCTAGCGATCTCAGGGTTGTGGGTTCAAGGTGAAGTTATCAATGTGAGTCCTTAGCAAGACCCTTAACCCTCATTATTCCAGGGATTCTGTGTGTAACCCTGTGTTCTGACCCCAATATTGGGATACTTGTATGTTTTTTGAGGGGATAAAAGTGTCTGCTAAATGACCAAATGTAAATGGATCATCTTAAAATGGTTTCTTAAATAATTAACCATAATTAACCGTTAAATAATTAACCGTTAACCAATTAACCATATAATATAAACCATAATTAACCAGGTATATGGAGCAATTTTTTTATTTCAGAACTGTGTATCCTACTGGTAGCCAAGAAGTAGCTCTGGCAAAAGTGTTCGCTGAGTTCTTGCTAATCGTCTCAAAACCAAACTCTCATGTCCAGCAGGTGGCGATAACACGCCTACTAATTTGTTATCCGCTTGACTTTTATTTTAAAAACACCGGAAGTGACGAGCGCAGGAGGGGTAAATTCAAATTTTGTCTCTTGCGTTTAAAGTGAGTTTAAGATGTTTGTTTGATTAACGGTTAGTTTTTTTTTTTTTTATCCGTTCGCGTTTTTCAAAATACATAACGTAGCGGTAATACACGTATTGTAAGGAAGATTTTTAGGAAGAAAACGGTAAGTTTAGCATCTTTATATGTCGAGTTTTTATCAATAACCATTTAATTATAATTCATTTCCCTGTAAATGCTTATTTTCGTCTATACAGTGTTCTAAATATTCTTTAAAAAAAAATTAGATGTTTATTTAGAACCTGGGAGCGGTTTATTGTACTATTATAACTCTGAACCTCATATAAGATGATGCTCTGGTTCAGACGTCATCACTTTGTGGTGTGTTATCTTTTTTCATGACCTATACCTTTACAACAGTAAGCAGCCGATTTTCGTAAGTTGACAATCTGGTTTCTTAGCAGTTCCTTGTGATTAAGGACAGGACCCACGTTTATAGAATATAGAATTCAAAAACACATTTCAACATGCAAATATAATACGATAGAACTACATTGATCACTTCAGGAGGATTCCCCTAAAATTGAGAAGAAAAATTTGATAAGATAAGCCTTTATTAGTTTCACAATTGGGGGAAAAAACACATTAAAGTGATCTATTTTGCCTACTGTGCTCACACACAGAGGAATGTGTCTTCCACATTTTAACTCATCTGTGCAATTAAACACACACAAATACACACACTGGTGAAGTGAACACATGTGCCTGGACTGGTGGGCAGACTTGTATAACCCCAGGAAGCAATTAGGGTTAGGTGCCTTACTCAAAGGCACTTTAATCATAGTACTTGGTGGGACTAGAAATCGAACCGGCGGCCTTCAGGTTGCAAGGCTGGTTCCTTAACCAAAAGCCTACAACTGCCTACATTCTCAACAGCAAAGGGACTAATTGGAAAGAGTAAAATATAAATATTTTTTCTTTTATGTCTAGATAGAAATTGAAATTAGCATAGACAGAATAAAAACTTTCAAATGTACAATGTTCATGACCGTGAATGAAGACAATATAAAAAGTGCCATCCCATTATAACCCATAGGGTTCCATATGGTGTCGGTTCACCCTTTGCAGCTAGAACAGCTTCAACACTTCTGTTAAGGTCAGGACTTTGTGCAGGTCAGTCAAGTTCATCCTCACCAGACTCTGTCATCCATGTCTTTATGGACCTTGCTTTGTGCACTTACGCACAGTCGGAGAAAGGAAGGGGCGAGCTCTAAACTGTTCCCACAAAGTTGGGAGCATGGAATTGTCCAAGATGTCTTGGTATGCTGAAGCATTCAAAGTTCCCTTCACTGGACCTTAAGAGCCAACCCCAGCTCCTGAAAAACAACCCCAGATCCTGAAAAACAACCCCACTCCATAATCCTCCCTCCACCAAACTTTACACTTAGCGCAATGCAGTCAGGCAAGTAACGTTCTACTAGCAACTGCCAAACCGAGATTCATCTACTAGATTGCCAGATGGAAAAGTGCGCTTTGTCACTTCAGAGAACGCATCTCCACTGCTCTAGAGTCCAGTGGTGGTGTGCTTTACACCACTGCATCCAAACGCTTTGCATTGCACCTGGTGATGCATGGCTTGGATGCAGCTGCTCAACCATGGAAACCCATTCCATAAAGTTCTTTGTGCACTGTTCTTGAGCTAATCTGAAGGCCACAAAGTTTTAAGTTCTGTAATGATTGGTTCTGAAAGTTGGCAAGCTCTTCGCACGATGTATCTCAACATCTGCTGACCCTGCTACAACAGTTTACGTGGCCTACCACTTGGTGCACTTGTTGCCATTCCCATTTTCTTATAACAAAAATCACAGTTGACTGTGGAATATTTAGGAGCAAGGAAATTTCACGACTGGATTTGTTGCACAGGTGACATCCTATTACATTTCACCAGTGGAATTTACTAAGCTCCTGAGAGCGAGCTATTTTTCACAAATGTAATAGAAATGATTAGAACACTTGATTTTGATAATTTGGATAGGTAAGCAAATACTTTTGGCAATATAGTGTAGTTCATTTAGAGAAAAAATATGAATAAAATAACGAAAATGGTGCTATAAAAGAAACATATCAGATTGTGACTAGTAATTTAAACTGAGTTGTGTGCTGATCTTCATTTCATGATAAGACAAGTACAAAATCAGATGAACATCAATTATTTTCAGTTTTCGTCCGCCTATATGTCTGTAAACAATTGGTCAAATCTAAAAAAAAAAAAAAAAAAAAAAACCAGAGGCCCCTGTTTCTATTTAAATCAGTGTAAATCCAGTTCATATATTCTGGAGACTCCTAAAAACATAAACACAATATATAGAGAATAAATGTAAAGTTTAATAAAACTGAAAACACAACAAAGAAACAATATATACGGTGTTTTACATTATTGTTTACAAAATGTAATGTAAATGAATATTTAAAAGAAGGGCATTTACATCTCACCTTCAAATTTTTTTTTTAATCCAAATTAATAACTTTGACATCTTTAAACTTCTTAAACCACAATGAAACTTAACGGTGGGCATCTCAACGGAATGACTTGCTTCAACTCGATCCCGTTTCTCTTTTTTTTTTTAATGTGCTGCTGGATCTGAGACTTATGGGTAAATTGTTGACTTCACTTCACAAAGGAAACATAACACGTACGCGCACACACTCCAGAATATTGTAGAAAGGCCTTCCCTAAATGATGGATTGAGCAGGGGGGGGGTACTTCTTGTATGACTGGGTGGGTGTCCCAATACTTTTAACCCCTTATTATATGGAGACCTGGGTGTAATTGGGGACATGGATGGGTATTCCTGTAGCTTCGGTTTGTGCCACACCTTTTGGACCGGTCACCCGAGCGGCGCTGATGCCGCGTGTCGTTGGGAACCGGAGTGCGAAAGCGTCTGATGTTTATGAGGTCACATGAAACGTGGACACGCTACATAAATCTTTTTTAATAATCCGTAAATCTCAACGAGGCCCGAGCAGCGCGGCGTGGCGCCCCGCCTCCACACTGTTAATCATTAAATCCATACCTCAGGTCGTAGCTGACCTGTGACCTCACACCCCTCGACCCCCTCCACCATTCCTGGACTGTCGGACCTCGAACACCTCGCGTGCACAGAAGTGACCCGTTATTCAACTGACCAACCCGGTTTTCTGATCTGTGCTGAAGCTGTGACCAGCACCGG
Source organism: Xyliphius kryptos (assembly GCA_025769995.1). Classification (NCBI taxonomy): domain Eukaryota; kingdom Metazoa; phylum Chordata; class Actinopteri; order Siluriformes; family Aspredinidae; genus Xyliphius; species Xyliphius kryptos. The sequence continues at coordinate 5,074 of JAOUQT010078571.1, forward strand.
GATAGGAACCAATCCGAACCAGAATCCGCCGTGTGGTGATGATCTTCGTGTCTTCTCAGGTCGAGGAGGATGAGAAGCTCAAGAAGAGGAAGGAGCGGTTTGGGATCGTCACGACCGCCGTGTCCGTCGGCGCCGACGATGCAGAGGTTCGTCTGTTGGACTTTTATCGGTTTATGATCTCCAGCGGTCAGTTGACCTCAAGTTAAAGCTGGAGGTTCTCGTTGGGTTTCAGTGGAACGGTGATGGATGATGTTTCAGGTGCTTTAGGTTTAAAGTTCATGCGAGTTTTGTTTTTTCTCCTCCAGGCGAAGAAGCGGAAGCGAGCCGAGCGATTCGGAAACATATGAGTCTTCAGTTCTAATTTTTATAATTGTTTTTTACGGTTGACGTCGTCTCATGAGAACCTGCACCGCGCTCGGCGATTGTGTTTTAATTTGTGTACAATAAACGCCCCCTCACGCCCCCCCGTCACGCCTCTCCAGTCTCAGTTTAATGTGACCGATCATACAGATGGACTACAGACTGTAGAACTACAACATCCATCATCCACGTGCTGGGAGGAGGAAGAAGAGCCTGTACCTGATAAAGTGACCGGTGAGTTAGACTTTTAGTAATCACTCAGATCGATCACCTGACCAAACGAACCGGGTAGTGTAGAGTGATGGAGTGTCTCCTGTAAGCTCCGCCCCTTTACCATCCAACGTTGACTGTTTAGTGATTGGCGCATATTTTGAAGTTTTGAAAATGTAACTTCACTGAGTTGGTTTGTTCTCTCCGTGGTGTCTGTTAGTTGCTCTTACGTTTTGTTTACCCGCAGAAAACTAAAACGCCGCAAGTCAAAAATTGTTGTGTTGCGATACGGCGACAGTTCGGTTCTCCGCAGGACAACTGCCGCACCGCTCTGGTTTCGGTTCTAATTTGGTGTCCTGTGGTGACGCAACAATTCTTGACTTGCGGTGATTTGGTTCTCAAGGGGTCACCTGTCACACTGCCAATTCGGTTCTCTACGGTTCACATGGGCGACACGACGATTGGGTTCTCCATGGGTCACCCATTGTACCGGCAATTTGGTTCTCGGCAGGCCTCACCGGCAATTGGGTTCTCCGCGGGTCACGTGTGGCGCCGCAACAATTGGGTTCTCCGCGGGTCACGTGTGGCGCCGCAACAATTGGGTTCTCCGCGGGTCACGTGTGGCGCCCCAACAATTGGGTTCTCCGCGGGTCACGTGTGGCGCCCCAACAATTGGGTTCTCCGCGGGTCACGTGTGGCGACTCCAAAACTCTTGACTTGTGGGGATCTGGTTCTCTGCGGGGTCACAGGTCACTACGGCGATTCGGTTCTCTGCGGGTCATGTGTGGCAGCTCAGCTATTGGGTTCTCTGTGGGTCACCCATCGCACCAGCCATTCGGTTCTCCGCGGGTTTCCCACTGGTTTGCCCGTGTGCAGGTTCCGCCCGTCGTTCTGGCAGCGCTTACAAGTGTTGCGTCACTGCTGTGGGGGGTGGAGGTGGGTGGTCTCGCTTCATTAGCATCAGTAAGAGGCTCGTTTGTCCTCTAAATCCCCTAAATTAGGTTGATGAGGGGCCCCGCTATCAGGTGACGCTAATTGGATCCCGCCGCGCTCCGTACGTGATGCAAAACAAAGTGAGTCTGTAGCGGCACCGAGCCGCGACGCAGAACCCCCTACTGGTTCTGTTTTCCCCAATTAGCGGGGGGATAAATCCTGACCCCTGTCCAGGCGGAGGGTCGACGAGCTGCCTGCCGCGCGCCGTGTGTGCATTCTGCAGAGTCACCACCAGGGGTTTTAACAGAACGTTCAAATACTTTGAAGGAACTTTATTTTTTGTCTGGTTTTTATTTTTTTTGGTTAAATTATTACAAGTTTATTATTAAAAATAAAAGATTTTTAGATTCCAATAAAATTAAGTGTTTTTGTTTAAATAATGCCATAAAACACATTTGTATAAAATGTATAGACTTGGACCACAGTTTTTGGACTGTGGGATTAAACTGGAAAACCCGCAGGAAACCCACGGGGAGAACATGCAAACTCCACCCACATTGAAATTTGAACTAGGAACCCCCAGCGCTGAGAGGAGAACAATTATAGATGTATTAGTACCGCTGAGGGTTTGCACTGGCCAGGAATCGAACCTGTGCTAAACCCTATACTGCCACCACCTGGTCACTTTAATAACTCTGACACGCCGATGCTTTACAAACCGTATAAACTTTAGGGATTATTTATTTAATTTATATACAGAACAGAGTGCGTCTGATCTGGGGTCAGTACTGAAGGTCACTCTGTGGACAAAAGTATTGGGACACGCCTCACCCCATGGAGCTCTGAGTCTGCTGAGCGTGTGAGAGCTCTGATTGGTTCTCAGAGTTAAAGACGCAGGGCTCAGTTTTTGGCTGAATAAAGGATTTATTGTAGAAAACACAAACCAACCAAAGAAGAAACTGAATCACGAATTCCAACCTACAGATTTAGAGTTGAGCTGCACGCCATGAGCGGCTGAGGCGGCGAGTTCTCCAGAGGAGTGATGATGATGACTATGCTAACCGGCTGCGTTCTCATAATCGACGTTCCGATTCGTTTTCTTTCCGCGACTCCAAATGCAGGTCACCGGACGCAAAAAACTTAAAGAACACCAAACCGGCCACTCGACTGTTTGAAACATGACTTTAATGCACTGCTCAGAAGAAATACATGATAAAGCCAAAAGTATGTGGACACCCAACCGGCATTAAACTCCGGTGATAATATGGACGTGAGAGTGCGACGGCGTTACACCACGCTCGGCGGTTTGAGGCGGAAACCATTAATAAAGCGATCCTATCAGGAGGAACGTATATTTTTGAGTTGTGACTCCGCAGGTCGTCCAGGAACTTCTCGCTGTATGTTGTTTACATCCCGCCGTTGTGTGTTTCGATTGAACTTAGGGGTGCACGATGATGTCAGAGCAACGCCGTATCGGCCAATCAGATCTCGGGAAAGTATCGAAGCACCAAGGTAAATATTTACAAAAGAAAACGTTCGGTTCAAAACCATGGTGTCAGGTTAGCGGTTCGAGGGAATCCTGCTGAGCGAAATTAATAACGATCACAGAAACACACACGTTAGTTGTACATCAAAATTGTTTACCATGTGGTGATTAGTGGAATGCTCTGATTGGACGATTATAGCATTAAGTTAAAGGGTTGTTCCGCCATTGCAAAATGGACACCATTACCGTGTCCTGAGCTCCGGCCCCTCCCCCTGCAGTGATGACTAGCTTGTTGTACATTTTGTTTAAGTCGGAAAGTAAAAAATCAACATTTACCGTTATCGAAAAAAGAAAAAAAAAAAGTATCGCAATATGGGCCTATCGATCATCGTGCATCCCTGAGTGTACGACCTTCACTGCGTCCTGTAAACCGTTCCGAGGGTCGTAACCCTTTGCTGTTAGCATTCCATCCGAATCGCAGCCCCATGGTGTCCACCCTGCCAAAGAAAGCAGCTTCAGAAGCATAAAAACCGAGGACCGGCGAAGATGCACGTTAAACCCAGTCCGTCTGCTGACGCAGCGTAAAGTTCTCAGCGCAGGTGGCTTCAGTTAGGCAGCTTTTACGAGAAGGTAACGACACAGGCCTCCGGGTTAGACAATGATGAAGATGAGGAGGAGGAGGGGGAAGGGAGGAAGAGAGAGAGTGTAACGCTGAAGAAAAACGTGACTCCTATGCAAACCGTAAACCTGTTTTTGTTTTGTTTTTGTTTAATCCTCGTGGTTGCAGTCCGTGTACCGAACGGTAAAATACAAATCCAGACGCCGCGACGTCTCCCGTTCCCATAGTGCAAAATTTATAGTTGGTAAGGTAGAGTGCACAGCAAGGATCTCTTGTTCCTCTTTTATTTAAAAAGTATTTACATATATTATTTATATATAGAATGTCAGAAGGCGTCTCCTTGTTCCAACAGCGTAGTGCTTTCGTTTCTTTGCGTAGACATCTGATGAGGACGAGACAAACTTCCAAACTTCTAATCTAGATATTTTTTTTTCTTTTTTTGTTTACATTTTTTTTGTACACAGTTCCGCTCATGCATCCGCGTGGGCGTGTGCTGGGGTCCGGGACATGTCCCCCCTTCCCTAAAAATGATATTCCTGTCAAAAGTGTGTGATGAGGCCTAATTTAGGAATTTTTTTTTTTTTTTAATAATAAAGTTGTGTATTTATGTTCAGTATGTCACTAAATAACACAAATGTACATGAGGTTTTAATATTTGCACGTTCTTAGCAAAACCTTTATGTTTACAATGCGGCGCTGCATTTTTAAGGGATCTAGTGGATCGCCGGGACGGCTGAGTGTTTTTTTTTTTTTTTTTTTTTGAAGTTGTAGGTTTGAGATTCTGTTACTGCGGCAGAACCAGCCGTTTACCCCGCTGTCAGTTTCCTGTTTATTGGGCACGAACATGGCCGCCATACGTCGGATCACCTGACCGGCGGGGTGAACCTGACTCGGGACTTTACCTCACATTCCGTGGTATTTAGATTTTTTTGTATTACGTTTTTTTTATTCGATTTAAAGCGGTGGGATGGATGTAAACTGCGGTGTGAGGTGGAGGATCACATATTAAAGCTGTTTCTCGGTGCAGGAAGACGACGGGAGACTGGAATAACGCGGACGTTATCTTTTCTCGTTGCAATAAAGATGTTTACGGCCGGCGCGGCGCGGCGCTGCGGCGATGCTCTAAAGGTCAGTGGATGTGGTGTGTGTGTGAATCGGGGCGGACGTCGTAATTCGATTGCCCGGTCAAACCCCTTTTCCTGTCCGTATTGAAAAGTCCTGAAAAAAGCCTTTCTCTTCGGTGGCTTTTTGTCTTTTACAAGATGACGAGTAAAAAAAAAAGATCAAAGTGCCCATGAAAGGGCCGCAGGACTGCTGGGAATGTCACACTGTGGTGTTAGCTGGTGTGTGTGTGTGTGTGTGTGTGTGTGTGTGTGTGTGTGTGTGTGTGTGTGTGTGTGTGTGTGTGTGTGTGT
>JAOUQT010078581.1:0-10096 GCA_025769995.1 Xyliphius kryptos
GTGTGTGTGTGTGTGTGTGTGTGTGTGTGTGTGTGTGTGTGTGTGTGTACTGTTGCAGAGAGAGCTGTGAGGATAAAGCATAGAGCAGGGGAGGGATGCAGAGGAGAATAGAGGCAGCCAAATAATCCCTCTGTCTGTAGTGTTTCATTTTTCTTTTCTCCTGGTAACAGAGTTTTGAAGATTACAAATGGAATTATTTTGAGTTCTTTTTTTTTAATAATCTTTTAAAAACTAATGAATTCATTTATTCATTGCCGTTTATTTTTCCTGAACAACTATGGCGTTTTTTTTAGGAAGGTCGAAGCTGAAAACATGAGAGGGAGAGACATATGTAAGTGAAAGAAGAGAAGCACACAGGAGGACAGGAATGTGGTTCTGTGGATGGAAGTGCACCTGCTGCCCTATTACAATTTCCTCTATCCTGTGCTAAGAGGACTGGAACAGAGAAAAAGACGTTTCAAGGCAAGAGAAAAAATTCAGACCAGGTTTTTACAAAGCTGACCTCATTACCAGGACTTCCAAATAACCGAGGCTCTTTTCTGTTAAACCATGTGACATCTGACATCAAGTTTTGACAGTGGCTTATTAGCTCTACAAGTTAAAGGATGTGAAAAAAATCAGTTTATCTTTTTTTCATGTGAAAGAAAATTGGAAAAAACATGAAGCTCAAATATCCTGTAAGTTGAAGTCTTTAGAGCTGAGATGGAGGGCACGTATTAGAGGACGTCCCCTTCCTCTGTGTTCTTTCTATGTAAGAGGCAGGGGCATGCAGCCAATGCTAAAGCACAAGGGCTCATTGAGAAAAATAAGACAAAAAAGCTTGGTTGGGGTCCGTTCTCACCGCCTTTCCTCCTTTTTTGACCTTAAGGAAAGTTTAGAGCGCTTTTTTTGTCAATGTGTTTTTACACACCACTCAACAAGTCATGCTCAGTTCTACTGATTACTATGAAGTTCCATTGTATTTAAAATTCATAGTTCAAAACTTAACTTAAAACGCAGTATTTGAGTGGATTTTAAAGCATATCTGTTTTATTAAATACCCTTATACTTTAGCACCTTTGCTGTGTCTTGTTTATAGAAGATGCAGAAAAGCAGGTAAGTACTTTTATGACTTTTAAAGATATATGTGTACATGAATATATTACATGTATTTCTAAATTTAAATTTCTAAAAAAATATATTGTGCATGTGTAATATTGTTAGTAATACAAGACCGAGCACTTGCTATAAAAAAAAAAAAAAAAAAAAAAAAAAAAATAGAAGCCAGATCGGATAGTGATCAGGTTTGATGATACTACTGTGTAGCTGTTTTTTTTTTTAGCTACTGTTTTGTGTTGTTCTTTCATTTGTAAGTTGCTTTGGATAAAAGACACTGCTCATTCAATAAATGTATATGTAAGACAGAGAAAACTCACGATACAAACAATCTGTATTTGCCGAACCTTTAGCTACATCTGATTCTGTGGTATTCAGTCATGCAAAAAAAAAAAAAAAAATATATGGTAACACTGAATCCGGCATTCATAATGCATTATAAACACATTTATAAAACTTTATAAAGTATTAATAATGCTTTATAGATATTGTTATAAACCTTTGTCAATGTCCATGGATGTACAACCAGACTCATGTTATAAGTGTTATAAGAACATGGCATAAGGCTTTATAACACAAAGTGACATAATGCATAATATCATAATGCATCAATAATATGTTTTAAGTGTTCATCAACTTATAAACATCCAAAGAATCAAAGGTTTAAATAAGTTCATGTTATAATGCAATAGGTCACTTTGTTATAAAGCTTTATGTCAAACTGTTACAATTTATGACTATGATTATGAACATCTATGTACTTTAACAAAGGCTTATGACAAATGTTATTAACTGTTATGGATACTTTGTAAAGCTTTCTGAATGCACTTATAATGCGTTATGAATACCAGATTCATGGAAAGTTTTACCAAAATTTTTACTGCCTTATACTTTGATTTCAGTAAAAGCTGTTGGTCTTGCTCTCTGAATGTTGTTAAAGCCACCACAGGTGAACATTTATTGTGTATTTCCTTTTATTTTAATATTTTTGTTACACATACTGAAGTAGAACAATACGAGTGCTCAAAAAGTATTATCTAAATAAATAGAAAAATGTTATTTTTTTAGTATAATGCTTATTTGAATTATCTTTCACTACAATTTATTATTGTCAAAAATGTAGTTCCATATTTATTGTGGTTATTAATATTATTTTATGTGTTTTATAATTTGAGCTGATGCAACTTTAGAACAGATATTTTGTCTTTATACCTTGTCCTTCTTTTTTTGCCCCCCCCCCCCCCTTTTTTTTACTACAAGTTGACGGTGCGACCAGTCGCATTGGCCCCACTCTCTTTGCCTATTGAGAAGGCATCTTATATGTCTACGTACCAATACCAATAAATACATGAAAAAAAAAACTATTAATACATAAAACATCTGGTTCAAGTAGAAAATGAGTTTTACTGCCCTGGTTTTAATGATGAATTGGTCTGAAGAATTAGTCATTAGAAATGTACTTGTGTGGCTTTTTGAAGCCAAAGAAGGCTCTGTTCTGCTGGAGCACAATGTTTGTACTCGGGGTAATTATACCTTATAAGATTTTCAGAGTATTGTCCATCAGTTGATCCCTTCAAAGACTTCCATTAAGAAGAGACCTTTGAAGTGAGCTATGAATTAATGAAGCTAACCACAGATCTGCTACAACTGTGTAAATTCCATGTGAACACATAATCTGCAGAGTGAAAGTAGCACATTGATGAATTCGGAAAGAGATTAGAAATTACATCAAAAAAAAAAAACTGTCTTGTGTAATTTGAGACTCCAATTGGTCTTTAAGGCTCCCATAATGGTTGATGACTTCAAAGGCAACAAACAACAAAGAAAAGAAAAGTCAATCAAACAAACCAGTCAACAATACATTCCTAGGTATATATATACATATACATCTAGCTGTACATGCATTCACATTGATTCCCTGCACTGCATGTGGACTAGCAGCACATCTAATATTACTGGCAGAGTACCCACTGGGACTAAATTGCTTGGGGTCTTTTGTGTATCTAATGAAATGACTTTTTGTTAATAAACTTTGTGCAAATTATTTATATTAGATTCATGGCATGATGGCCAAATCTGTATCTAGTAAAAAAAAATTGGAAAAATAAAAGGCTCCAGTGAACATTGTTCACTGAAATATTTGGCAGGTTCCAAGTGAACAATAACATTAATACAATGCCATTAAATGTGTATCAAAACCTTACCAATGCCCAAAATTGTTTGATGCAGATTTACTATCTGTTGATGGCTGAAAAACCTTAAGATACAAATGCAGGATTGGGCATTGTTCTAATAACTGTATTTTTACTATATTGCTTCTGGTACAATAACTTGTTAATTCCACTGTATATCTAGGACATACAGGAGAGTCAAAATATTATTTTTCTTAATGTGAAAGTTATTAAAGGTTAAAAAAAAAGTGATTAAAACACAAAGAAATTGTGCAATACAAGTGTATAATATTTACAGCAGATATTGTTCAACTAATTGTACTTTTCAGCTGTGGGATTTATACTTTTGTGTTAGATTCGCCACCTTTTTAAACACTAGTATTATTCAGATTCAATGTAGTGTCTGTGTTCTTTTAACATTTACATTTTGGTGTAAAGAGTGACACTTGCTGCCTTTTTAAATCTTTTTAATTAATTTAATTGTATTCTAATCTAATTTAACTAATACTTGACGTATTTTAAATAATGTTTTGATTTTTTTTTCAGCAGATTTTTTTTAAATCCTCAAAGCACTAGGATTGTAAACTATTAACACTGTAAGTATAGAGCACTATTTATTGTATTTGGTTCATACATGGATTTGTTTTTCAAAGGAATGATGTATACAGTAATGTTTTCACCTTTAGTTATGATCTCAGCAGTTAAATGATTTACTAGCAATTACATTATGGAGAACTTATATTAAAGATCCAATAAGCCACCAGAATATATTCACTTTAGAAACATTTTACAAAGTGCATGACTCAAACAAATCTCAAAAAGATACAAATTAGGTACAGTAAGTGAAGATTCAAATATGTTCCCTCAGTCAGTCAGAGGACACATAACCTCGGTTATCTGACCTGCAGACTATGTTAATGTATGTTAATCTGAACGACAAACTAATATTAAAGACATACATTTCTTTAATAAATATTACCAAGTTTAACAGGAATCAAACTTTTAGATAAAGATGTTTCAGATTGCTTACTTTAAAAAAAAATACAGACCAAGATTTTTGAAAACATACATTTATTACACACGTGCTGCTTTTAAAACCACCTCCTCTTACAGATATAATGCAATACATAATGTGATAACCTTTCATTTGTAGTGTAGATGTAATGATTAATACATTACACCAATAAACCACAATGCAGTGTAGCACAAAGCAGCTTGCAAATAATTGTAATAATTTTACTATCACATCATTTTGGAAAAAAAACATCTCGTATACAAAAATACTGTTGTTTTGTGAATTTAGTTTGAGTGTGTTCGTTGTTTGTTGAGTTCTTATGAATAAATGACAAAACTGGTAAAGAATTCCAGTCATGGCTTTGGACAGCATATGATAGGTGTATTTATAATTTAGTACACTTACGTTTTGCTTTAGTAAACATTTTTGCGAAGTAAAAACTTTGCTGAAAACAGCAGGCTGGTTTGGCTCGGTGGCAAGAAACATTTATTTTTATGCATCCATTTTTTTTTTCTGATCTCCAAGCGTACATCAGTATTTTTGATAGAATGTTAGAATTAATAACATGAAGGTCCAGTCAGTGCCATAATCATGTGGTTTAATTTAACATGGGACAAGCATTAAATAATTGTTTTGTGGTTGCTATGTTTTGCTTTATGTTTTAGTCCGTATACAAATTATTAACCCAAAAATGGTCAATTTGTTTACAGGTTAAAAAATATTTACATTCTCTTTAATCGATCATGTGTTATACATTTCATATTCAATAGACTTAATCATATTAAAACCCATAAACTGGGCAGGGAGGTTGTAAACATATATTCATTCATTCATTATCTTCCACTTATTCCTCTAATAGGGTTGTGGTGGGATTCCGGTAGGAGAACATCTCGGGCGCTGGTCAGATACACCCAGGACTGGGCACCAATCCATCGCTGGGCACACACTCACTCACACATCCACACACTATAGAGGGCAATTTAGAGCATTAAATTTACCTGGAACCCATGTTTTTGGACTGTGGGAGGAAACTGGAGAAAACCCACGCAGACACGGGGAGAACATGGAAACTCCACCCAGATCGGGAATCGAACCGAGAATCCCCAGCACTAAAAGGCATGTTTTTTGACTGTGTGAGGAAACCGGAGAACCCGGAGTAAACCCACACAAACACAGGGAGAACATGGAAACTCCACTCAGATCGGGACTTGAACCGTTAAGAGGTGAACATGCTCACCACTATGCCACTGTGCCGTCCGGTTGTAAACATTGTTAATATTAAATACTCAAATAAATAAAAGTATTTCATTTTTTAGTTTTACAACCCTGTTATTAACAGACATTCGGTTTTAGTATAAATCTTAAGAACTGAATGATGAGAGTAAAAAAGACTGGAGTAATAAGCACTGGTTTGCTTTCAAGTGTTCCCATAAATGAGAATTAATTACATTAGTCTTGCAAATCTTTCACAGTAACGGCACTTATCTCTGAGGTAATTCTTGGAGTTTTGCTCTGAAGCTTAAAAAAAAACCCCAGTAAAATCCCCATTGCATTTGCCAGGCCATGGCAACTCCAGAATACCCCCTGTTTTGATTAGTACTGTATCTTTTTTTCTACAGAATGGGAACCATGTTTCATCAAAGACTCTTTCTGAATAGCCTGTGGGACTCAGGGACTTTTAGAGAGTTCTCACTACTGGAGCAGTAAGAGGAGCTTGGGGTGGCTTTGAGTGATAAACAGCCCAGTGAAGCCTCTCTGAGGAGTTATTTTGAAAAAAAAAAAGAATAACGAGTTCCAAACACTTTAATCCTCCCAGGGCAGCTGAATAATGCCTGTTCTTCTGTTTAATTATTCATGTTGATATGAGTTTTTTAATCTTCAGCACTGCCTGCAACGTGGCTCAAGTGGTTTATATGTTTTGGCTGATAAAGCACCAGAGTAAGAGGCTCAAAGCAGAACAACTTATTTCCGTTTTGGTTTATTGTTATTATTCAATGAAATGCTCAATATATCACTCGTGTGCTTTATGGCTTTCTATTCCTATGTGATTTTGCTATAATGTCATGTAGGGTTCAAAGCCATTAGGTATACAGTGGCAAATCAACTGAAAGGAAAGAAAATCCTTTGGATTTAATCATAGTCTCTACAGTGCTGGTCTCCATTTCTATTCACTCTATTAGTCATTTATCTTAAGACATTTACATTTTTTCTTTTAAATAATAGCAATTTGGTTTCTTAAATGTTTATTCTGTTGAAACGTGTACTTTGAATTGTATTGCATATATTATTTTAACAAATCATAAAATTGCCAGTTTAATTTTGTCCAGAATTTCCCCCAGAATTTGTTTTAGTAGGTTAAACAATGGAAATGGCGCTGATGGCTTAATGTGCAAATATATCGAAATTTCAAGACATTATTGCTGCAATAGGAGCAGTTTTAAAAAATGGCATTTTAAGTACAAATCTTAATATATATTCAATAAGAAAGCACCCCTCCCATACACATTCCATACACTCCTCCAAAACACACTGACGTCCAAATCCAGACAAATGCATATGAACAGTTTAAATGCAACTTCCCTGTGCCTCATCAATGTTTCAAAGTTAAAACCCAAAGGGTTTAGTTTAGTAACTTTATGAATGTAAACAAGAAAAAAAAACATTCACAACCCATTCACTAAAGCCCATAGATTGAATTTGGTTCCTAATGCACAAATTCTTTACACAATAAATGCAGCATTGATTTTAAAAGCTACACACACATTATACACACAATTGTACAATTACTTAAGTCTTAAGATCTATGAATCTGTTCTGCAAACGCAAAACATACAAAAAAACAGACAGTAACTATGAAGTATAATAATACACATTGATCTCATACAATTAGTACAAAAATCAGCTGAGTGTTTCCTTTGGTAGTTATAGCTTAGTGATGATTGGTTTGTGAACCTGACTCATTTGATAATAAATCAAACTGTGATAGACAGAGTGATCAGTAACCCATGTACATCGCAATACTAATAGAATAGAACCAAATAAAATAGAATAAGTACAATGGGATTAATAGCTTCTCCTTTTCAGTGCAGACATATAAATCAACGGTTCTGGAGCACAATTTACATACTTAAAATATAAAATTAACAGTGTTATTTACAGGAAATACCATACAATATTTAATATTTCTGATAATATTGTTTACCAAAGTGTAATGTACCAAGTGTAATGTAATTATCAGTGTGATGGTCCCATTCCCTGTAAATTACACCATTACTTTTATATTTTACTTCTGTAAATATGTAAGTTGTGCCCTAGCACTGTTTCAATTTTATTTTTTTTTGGTATATCTTGTATATGTTTGCATTTTACATCTTTATATCTTACATTTTATCAGCAGCAGTAAAATCTGTTGTTTGTGTCTGTATTTTATCTGCATTCAGAATAATAAATGCAGAGGAGAACACATTCCTATCCCCTGTTGCATCATGGTTTCCTAGGAGAATGGATACAGCCATTCAGGAAGAGATTAAATAAACACTGAAGCGAAAACATGTACCCAGGCTATGCATGCTGATAAGCGGCATTGCCCCACAAATCTGGTCAAAGAGAAAATTTTTACATTTCCAGATTGTGGATCAGAATCATCTGATATCTGTACCCTCTGACAAAAATCCATAACACTGGCTCATGGAGCATCTGGACCCGAACTCCTTGACGACCTAAAGGTGAAATGTGTAGTTGTAATGCTTGGCACGTCTCGTTCTGACAGATCCTCGTGGACTGTGGGAGCCTATTAAAATGTCTTGTAGTTCAGGATAATCCTTTTGCCGGGAGCCAAGCATTGCAATTCATCAGGAAAATATAGGCCTGATGAATAATCAAACCACATAGTTTATGTGGAAATCAGAGATTTAAGTGTGTCAGGAATCAAAACAAAAAGTAATCCCAGTTCTGTCTTTGAAATATTATCTGAAAGAGGTTGATAGATGTGGACAGAGATTCACGGTGCATGTAAATAAACGTGTGTTTTAGAAGATTTTATTTAACCTGTATATAATGCAAAAAAAAAAAAAAAAATCTTCTTAAATTATTTAGTCACATAGCAAATCTAGACCTAGTGGACAATTATTCAAAATATAATTAGAACAATTTAAATAATCAAATTTTACACTAGTGGTTGTCCATATGTATTTATCTATCCATCCATCCATCATTTTCCACTTATTCCTCTACTAGGGTCGCGGTGGGATTCCCCATGACCACCCAGGAGAGAACATCTTGGGGCGCTGGGCAGATACACCCAGGACTGGGCGCCAATCCATCGCTGGACACACACTCACTCCACCTGCCACACACTATAGGGGCAATTTAGAGCATTCAATGTACCTGAAATCCATGTTTTTTGGACTGTGGGAGGAAACCGGAGAAAACCCACGCAGACACGGGGAGAACATGGAAACTCCACCCAGATCGGGACTCGAACCGAGAATCCCAAGAACTAAGAGGCGAACACGCTAACCACGAAGCCACTATGCCACCCTGTATTCATCTATATTTATATTTTTTGTCCAAATTGACTCACAGTTTAATTGGGGCCAGAACACAGGGTTACATACAGAATCCCTGGAGCAATTAGGATTAAGGTATTTTTAGTGGACCTGGGAATTGAACCCTCAACCTTCAGATTGATAGTCTAACACCCTAACCACTGAGCTACCTCTCATAATCTAGAGTGTTTATTCCAGGTGTGTGTGTGTGTGTGTGTGGGGGGGGGTGGTCAGGGTTTGGCCACTAGACAGATACACCAATGAATGAGTGACAATCCATTGCTGGGCACAAACTCACTAACACAGACACATACACTATATGGCGGCAATTTAGGTAGTGAAATTTAGAGCATGGGAGGCATGGTGGCTTAGTGGTTAGCACGTTTGCATTTCTGCACTGGGGATTCCTGCTTGGAATCCCAATCTGTGTGGAGTTTCCATGTTCTCCCTGTGTCCGTGTGGGTTTCCTCCAGGTTCTCCGCTTTCCTTCCACATTCCAAAAACATGGATTCAAGGTAAATTGAATGCTCTAACTTGCCCCATTTAGTGTGTGTTTGTGTTTGTAGCTGTGTGAGTGAGTGTGCCCAGCGATAGATTGGTGCCCTGTCCCTTAAAAGTGGATTAAAAACACATTTATTTACTTTTGCGTTTAATGAATTCCCTGTAGATAAAGGTGTAGATCTCAGGTTTGGCTGTTTTTGCTGGCATTTCACCTTTTCACCCAGCTCATAATTAGTAGAAGGCATGATGCTGAAATGATGCTATTCCAGTGAGCCCTCTCAACTAAGCAAAATCTGCAGTATCTGCCCCTTTTAGTTCTGATTCTCTAGTCAGTTATGCCAGATTTACATGCTGAGGTGTTATCATCTCCTTGTCTATGGCACAGCCGGAGCACTGCGAATACGACGATCACGGGATGGAACCTGGACTCCTATTGGACCAATAGTGTTGCAGTCCTGGAGGATGGACTTATATAGTTTATACAACTATTACTATTGTTAAATACGGACAACTGGACAAATTCCTATACTACATTGTGATGCTGCCCAGCCGCTCAAGGAGGATAAGTACCCCCGTGAACCTTGGTCCTCCCAAGGTTCCTTCCTAAAAAAAAATAACATCATAAAAGGATTTTTGGGGGGTTAAGGCTTAGAACTCTGTGAAACTGCTTTGTGACAATGCATCGTTGTAAAGAGCGCTATATAAATAAATTACTTGAAAATTTGGGTGTATCTGCCTGTTGTCCCCTGAATTGGCATGGGTACCTC
>JAOUQT010078592.1:0-10096 GCA_025769995.1 Xyliphius kryptos
AAATTATACTTTTCAACCCACGCTAAAACTGTCATTTTGCGCTTTATTTGAAAGAAGACAGACAAAAATCCTCCAGAATGTTCACCCCCTCAGCACATGCTTAATATTAAATAAATTTAAATAAAGTATTGATCTTTACACAGACGCAGCATGGAGCCCGGAGTGTCGAGCACTTTTTCCTTTATTTGAAGACCTCGCAGAACACTACAGTGGAAATGGAGACGTAGTCATTGCCAGAATCGACGTAACAGCCAACGACATAAATATCCGTATGACCGACCGATATCCATCTATTAAGCTTTTTCCTGCAGTGTACGCCGAAAGGGTGAGTGGTTTTCAATCTGTCCATTTTTAAATGAAATGCAAGATCAATCCAAAACACTTATCTGATCAGAGTTTATGCGTTTGATGTGTCACATGACTCCCTTCCCATTGAAAAAAGTAAAAGTGAATTCAAAACGGTGGCCGCCATGGGCGTTACCCGGCCTCAAATGTTTCCCCACCCTCTTCCTTGTACTAATATGCCACAAACCGTGAGGTAATCTCAGCAACAACCGGAATGGAACCAGGGACCTTCAGGTTGCAAGGCTAGTTCCTTAACCATAAGTCTATGACTGTCCCATTATCAAGCAGTATATTTAAAGTGTTCAAAGGGTGTGGGATTTGTGAAAAGAAGCAAAACTATTTAAAACAGTTGATGTATTAACAAGACTTTGATGTTGAATTTTAAAAGCCATACCGGTTGTTTTTGAGGCTACATGTATCGAAGACTGAATCCTGTGGGTGTTGCTTTGACCTGCAACCGCAGTGGAAAGCTTAAATGCGTTCGTGTTTCCTCTGCTGTCACTCAAAAGTCAATGGCAGTAGTTACCGAAGTAAAGTAGGCTGTCTACACATCTGAGAACTGCTGTTTCCCATACGCATCACATTCTGTGTGACTGCAGATGCATGCATTCATAAAATCGAAAATGCCCATGGCGTAGATCTGAGACTGTGGAACCCCCAATTCTTGTCGTATCGTATCATATGCGGAAATAAGCCTGGTGCACAAGGAACTTGCCGTGGGGATGGGGCTAAACCCATCACTGAGGTTAAGCAGTGAAATCTGCACCTGATAAAGACAAAGGAATAACACAAAAAACAGGTAGCTACTGTATGCAAAATCAGTGATGTGATAATTTAACCATTTAGTGCCAACATGGGTGTTAAAATACATTGAAAGTTTGGAACAAGAAATTTTCCACCTTAAATTTAAATATGTATCACTGTAAAATGTACAATAAAAATTAATTTTAGTACCTCAAGCAAAAGTATGCAGTGAAATGGGACCATCTCAAAGTGACAGGCGAGTGGGTACAGTGGAGGGGAAGACGCTGGCGTTTAAAATGTTATCTTAATAGCAATTGGCACAGGGATAGAGTGGGGGTGGATGACGCTGGCGCATGTTATCTCGATAGCAATTAATGCAGGAATAGAGTGGAGCAGTTGATGCTGGCGCTTGGCGTATGTTATCTTGCTAGCAACTGGCACAGGGATAGAGGAGGGGGATGACGCGGGTACTTGGCATATGTTATCTCAAAAATAACTGGCATGAGGGTAGAGTGGAGGGGTTAACGTGGGCGTTTGCCGTATGTTTTCTTGATAGCGATTGGCAGAGGGATAGAGAAAGGGGGATGACGCGGGCACTTGGCATATGTTATCTCAAAAATGACTGGCATGCGGGTAGAGTGGAGGGGTTGGCGTGAGCGCTTGGAGAATGTTATCTTGATAGCAACTGGCACAGGGATAGAGGAAGGGGGATGACGCGGACACTTGGCATATGTTATCTCAAAAATAACTGGCATGAGGGTAGAGTGGAGGGGTTGGCGTGGGCGCTTGGCATAGGTTATCTTGATAGCGATTGGCGCAGGGATAGAGTGGGGGAGATGATGCTGGCGCTTGGCTTATGTTATCTCGATAGCTACTGACGTGCAGGTAGAGTGGAGGGAAAAAGCAGGCACTTGAAAGATGTTATCTCTATAGCAATTGGCGCGTGGGTAGAATGAAGGGCGGGACGTGGGGCGGCTCCTTACCAAAACTTTAATGCAGACAAATTTATCTTGCCAAATAAGCATGGTCATTAGGAAGCATGTTTGAGAATTGGCATCAGCAGGTACTGTTCAGATTCCTCCCACCTGGCTGACACCATTTAGTGCAAATCAAAGAAGAATAGTGTTTTTGTCAGGGGATTACCCTGTATTACAAATAATATCGACATGATGTATGTAAAAAGGTTCAAACATCAAAGCTTTTAAAAAATAAATAAATTAATAAAAATAATTTTAAAAAAAGATTCTGGTAGATTACGATGACCTGTCCACTGGAAAAAGTAGATTTCAAGCCAGAAAAGATATATATATATATATATATATATGCACTGCAATTTTTCCCCTGGGGACTAATAAAGTCTTTTAATTCTGATATACTCCTGTTTTCTTGTTTTAAGGTGGTGTCATATTCTGGCCAAGCCAAGTTAGAATCTATAGTTGAATTTGTAGATGCAGGACGAGTTCGAGCCAAAGAAGACAAAGCAAAGGTCAACTACCCTCTCTCTCTTTTTCTTACCCTCATGATCCTTTAATTTCATTTTAATAATACATAATTCATAATATATACATAATACATAATAAATCTAACATTCTTATTTTTCCGGCTTTTTTAATGCATTATGTCTGTAGGAGGAAATAGAAAGGAAGAAATATTTGGACCAACAGAAAGCTGCAGCAAAAGAGGAACTATAACGCTCACTGCCTTATTTATTAAATAACTTACAATGCTTATTGTATGTAAAGCTAAATGTCCAAATATACAGTATATAAAGCTCAGGTTGCAATACAAATATTTGATTGCTGAATAAATGTATTTGCAAGTGAAGGCAAACATGGTTTAAACGTGACGTTTTTCTCTGCACATAGTGCAAGCTGTGGTTTAGTGCACTATTGCAATGAATCTGGGTTTTTTTCTTTTTGGTTGATTTACAACAGAATACTTCGGTTACACTCATTTATAACGAAAGAAAAGTCACACGCATTTAATAACATGGTTTTCCATGTATAACTAGGGCTGGGACGATACGGCCTAAAATCACCATTGCGATATATTGAGTTCGATAAATGGACGATAATTTTAACACACACATACCCCCCCCAAAAAAAAGGCTGACATAAATACTTCCCATTGATGGTACAATTCCCTTTGCCAAGTACTGTAGTCACGTGACTACCCTACAGAGAGCACGGCGCGCAGCCTCTTAAAGGAACATGAACGTAGCCCACAAAAACGACAAAACAACTTTTAATTTTTTTTAAGATACAAAAAATACTGGTCGGTCAGTTACCCTTAATAGGTTTATAAAAAATACAGAGTACAAAAGGAAAAAAAAATATCTGGACCTGCGTGGGTGTTTCTAAAAACTGACTATTTCCTGGAACACTATATCATCAGAAAGATGAGGAACGAGTCTGATTAGCAATCGAAACTAAGCGCAAGAAGGTTTTACAGAAGTAAAGATCCCCTGCATCAGTGGATCAAATTAAGTCGTAAACCCCATTTATAAACGCAGTTTCTATTCGGTAAAGCGAGATTGTACAAACAATAACAATAAAGTAGATTAAAAAAGTTCAAAACGTTTAGTTTGTTGAAATGACCCCAAAATCTAAAGCGTAGTTAGCCTGTATTAGGGTTTCATTCATACTTTATTTTGATGATTCAGATTAGTTGGTGTCCGCTACTTTAAACTTTCAAGTTCCCCTTAATTCATTGCTTGCTTAAAATTTCCTGTTTCTTCATTTGCTTTACTCACATTTAGTCATTTAGCAGACACTTTCATCCAAACGAGATTTATCCACACTAGAAAGTCCAGATTTTTTTTAAGATTATAGCATTGCTGATTCCAAACTCTTAAGCCCAACTTGTCCTCAGCCAAACCAAGCGAACTCATGTCACTCTATTACTCCTCTCTCTCCACTGGCTCCCTGTAGCTGCTCGCATTAAGTACAAGGTACTGACAAGACAGTCTCTGGATCTGCTCCCTCTAATCTCAGTCCATCTCTTTTAAATTTAAATACACTCCGACACTTCACTGCGCTTTAGTGATGAATGTCACCTGGTGATTCCAACACGTAGTGGTGCTAATTCTCACTAATTTCATTCACCACTGCTAAATGGTGGAATGATGTTCCCAACACAGTCCGTAAATCTGAATCACTCAGCATTTTTAATCAAAATGTCTCTTGTACAGGCATTTGCAATAAAAAAAAAAGTTTTAAAAAATTTATGTAATTTTATATATAAATAAAGGGAACACAAATAACACAATGCAACTCCAAGTCAACCACAGATCTGTGAAATCAACCCGTCTAGTTAGGAAGCAACACCACTAGTCTAGACACACATTACACTATTTATTTATAGGTAAATTACAGTAATCAATTTGCAGCTATTTAGCTAAATGTGTAGTTTTTTTTTTTTTTTTTTTTTACATAGAGGCACACACTGTGGACGAGGTAAGAGACTGACACTAAGATAAATGCATTTATATACAGAGGCTCCACCATCAGAATAAGACCTGGCAAAAACGTCCTGCATGGCAGAGTTCCAAGAGCAAAACCACTGCTGAGCAAAAAAGAACATTAAAGCTCGTCTCAATTTCTCCAAAACACATCTTGATCCCCAAGACTTTTGCAAAAACATTCTGTGAACCGAGGAGACAAAAGTTTAACTCTTTGGTAGGTGTGTCCCATTACATTTGGCATAAAAGAAACACTGCATTTCAGAAAAGGTACATTCTACCAACAGTAAAATATGGTGGTGGTAGCGTCATGAACTGGGGCTGTTTTGCTGCAGCAGGAGCTGGAATACTTGCTGTGATAAATGGAACTATGAATTCTGCCGTCCACCAAAAGGTCCTGAAGGAGAATGTCTGACTATCTGTTCGTGACCTCAAGCTGAAACGAACTTGGGTCCTACAACAGGACAATGATCCAAAACACACCAGCAAGTCCACCTCTGAATGGCTGAAAAAAAACTAAACAAAGACTTTGGAGTGGCCTAGTTAAAGTCCTGACCTAAATTCTAATGAGATGCTGTGGTTTGACCTTAAAACCTGGAAAACCCTCTGATGTAACTAAATTAGAACAATTCTGCAAAGATAATTGGGCCAAAATTCCTCCAGAACTCTGTAAAAGACTCTTGGTGGAAGTTGTTCCCAGTGTTACCAACCAGTTATTAGGTTTAAGGAGCAATCACTTTTTCACACAGAGCCGTGAAGGTTTGGATTTTTTTTCTCTTAATAATAAACACCTCCATTTACAAATTGCATTTTGTGGTTACTTGTTGTCTTTGACTTCTATTTAAGTAACTTAATAGATAACTTATTAGTAACTTATTTAAGTTGAAACTTTTAAAATCTGACTTGATCACATAATACATTTTAAAAGACGCTCTTAATATTATTATTATTATTATTATTATTATTATTATTATTAATAGTGGTAACTTTATTCTTTGCTCTTTAGTTGTTAAAAATAATATGAGGCATCTGTAACTGATGCATTTTTCCCCCCGGGATTAATAAAGTATTCAGATTTTTTATTGATGCAAATTAATCAAAACTTTTTGACATCTTTAATTTTTTTGTATTGTAATGCCATTAACACATTTTGCTACTGTAAACTTCTTTATCGCTTTCTTTTTTGCCGCAATCAAACTTACCAAGTTCACATGATGCAGTATACGTCATTATAATGGGATTTCAGCATGGGGGGACTGAACTAAAAAAAATTAAATTAAAAAAATAAATAAATCTAACGGAGCTCAGTATGCAATCAGGAAATACTTTTCTAACATCAACATTCCCATTTCAATTTGCTGGTAATTATTTGATGGTGTGATCCGACCCATAGCACTGTATGAAAGTGAGGTTTGGGGTCCACCCAGTGATCACAGCTACAAGCATCCAACAGAAGTCCTGCATGCAGAATGCTTCTTAAAGTCCAAAGAAAAATCCTAACCGTTAGCTGCAGGGCGGAATAAGGCTGTTTTTATAAACAAATTATAAACACAAAAAGATCTCTACATTTTCGGATGCACATAAAGTCGAGTCCCAAATAAACCTTGTAGTTTAAAGCACTCCAAAGCCAAGAACAAACCCCTCAGCCAAGCGTCAGAGACCCGCGTCAGAGACCCATGGCAGAGACGGATCCTGACTAAGTACCCTCTCGGTGACAGGTCCTGGTTCCGCTCGAGGGGAGATGCTGTGGTTAGTGTGAAAACGGAGAGGTGGAGACAAAAATGACATCCTTCTACACTTCCCAAAATTCTAAATAATTGGAGCACATATCACACAGACTTAGTCGACTAATTCCAAATTATAATCACTTACAGAAATGGAACAATTTTAAATTATACTGGGAGAGGGGCACACGGCCCCCTCGCTTCTCAGTACGCATCAGCGCTTCACCCCCTGAGAGCCAGTGGGTAACATACTTATGTGAATATATAAAAGACGTATATAATTTTGTATATAGAAGTTTTTGTATATTTAGCAGAATCTTTATCTTAAGTCTATAACATTAAAACATTTATCATTTCTATTCCAATTTTTCTCATTGTTGTTCACTTTTGTTGAAATTTACTGTGTTGCTTTTAAAAATTTGTATTATTTCTGTGGTGCTTTGGCAATATTGTTGTGCATTCAGTCGTGCCAATAAACTTTGAATCTTGAATCATATTCTCGTCATTAAGGGGCGAGGGTCAGTGACAGCTTTGGGTTGTAAAGCTGCACAGTTCAGTTGCAGTCTGGACGTAGAGAAATATGGGTCTCTGCGCCCATGGAAAGCATGGATTTTATCAATGGACAAGTGTCAGGATATTATTTAAAATGTAGGAGAAATTTACTCACAAACCCAAAGGGGGTGCTATCTCCCAACACTGAACTTATGTTTACCATCTAGGGTGGCACGGTGGATTAGTGGTTGGCATGTTCGCCTTTCAGCGCTGGGGATAACCGGTTCGAATCCCAATGTTTCCATGTTTCCCCTGCCCATCCAGATGAGAACGTCTTGGGCGCCAATCCATCGCTGGGTACTCACTCACACAGCCACACACACACACACACACACACACACACACACACACTATACAGGGCAATTTAGAGTATTCAGTTTACCTTGATTCAATGTTTTTGAGATGTGGGAGGAAACTGGAGAACCCACACAGACACGGGGAGAACATAGAAACTCCACCCAGATTGGGATTCGAACCGGGAAGCCCCAGTGAATGTGCTAAACACTGAGCCACCATGCCACCTACAGGTGAATTGAATGCTCTAAATTACCCTGTATAGTGTGTGTGTGGATGTGTGAGTGTGTGTGTGCCCAGTGATAGGATTTGCGCCCCGTCTTGGGTGTATCTGTCCAGCGCCCAAGATGTTCTCCCATGAATGGGCATGGGGAACCCAACCGCAACCCTAGTAGAGGAAGAAGCGGAAGATGATGGATGGATGGATGGATGGATGGATGGATGGATGGATGGATGGATGGATGGAGTATAAATAAGGAAATGAGTGCCTCAGTGTTAACTGATTTTTTAATTTAAAGGCCATTTTTCATAAATAAATTTCTTTGGTTTGTATTCTATAAAGTAAGGTCACGATTAAATGACCATAAGAACCGTTGAGAACCAATGATCTAGTCTATGTTTTGTGAAATGTAATTTTGGGTAAAATAAAGAGGTTTCAAAAGTCAAAATCTGTTGTTTCCACCCCTTGTTTCTGTCTCCATCTAGTGGCAGTTTCAGGGATTAATTTCGGTGTTAGGCTTTGGTCAGTCAAAAATACGGTACAATTCTTTAGTCTTTGTTCGTATAAGAGTGTTTTGGCCACTTTAAATAACAGCATCAGCAATGCTTTATATAAATAAATGAATAAATAATAATAAAAAACAGCCAAAAATAAAACCAAGTCCCTAATTCAGTAGCACGATGGAATCTATGTTATATAGAGATTGTGTTCTTCATGTGCAAATAATCATGAAATTATTTTACATTTATTAGAATAAATAAACCATTTTTAACTGGTTTAAAAATTTCTCTGGCATTAAAGTTAAAACTGCACAATGATGTATGTATTATGCCACAACATTAAAGTATTTTACTGTAAGTCTGCTGTATATTTTTAATCATAGTTCAGTGTTACCTGCATGGCATGGTTCAAAATGCAGGTGTTACCAGATTGAACCCCATGGGGTCAACTACACTTTATAAAATGTATTAATATAAATATAGAAATAATATTAAATAACTCAGGATACATCATACACTGCTCAAAAAATTGCGGGAACATTTAAACAACTCACTCCTGAAGCACACATGTGAAATCAAGCTGTCCAGTTAGCGTGCAACACTGATTATGAATCAATTTCACTTGCTGTTGTGCAAATGGAACAACAGGTAGAAATGAGAGGCAATTAGCAGGGAGTAGGGAGGTCATACAGGCACGTGGAGGACACACACACTACTGAGCCTCATTTGAACTTGTATCTTGAGGAATTTCCACTGAAGTTGGATCAGCTTGTCATTTGATTTGGATTCCAGGATTCCAAATCCAGACCTCCATGGGAAAATCATTTACATTTATATTTTGATCATTTTGATCTTATTTTGTTCTAAATGCATTCCACAATATAGGAAATAAAGATATTAAACTAAAATATTTTATTCATTGAGAACTAGGATGTGTTATTTTAGTCTTTCCTTTGTTTTTTTGAGCAGTGTATATACCAGACATGTTTCTAAAACAAACCCCCCCCCCCCCCTCAGTGTTTGTTTCCCTAAAAGTTTTTAAATTATAAATTTCTGGGGGAAATTCTTAAAAAAAACACAGAGACACTGACCTTCCTGAGTGTGGAGTGTGTGGGTTCATCTTCTGTAGCCGTTAATTGTCCACCTATGTCGTCATTGCGAAGACGCCGCCATGTTGGTTTTGCCCATATTTGGCAATTGAGTCTAGGCAGGATTGTTGATGTCAAATACAAATAAAGTTTTCATAAAAAACGCCTCTGTCGCATCATGTTGTTAATAAACACGTCCACATATTTTTTTCATGTGCTACAAATGTCCTGTACTTAAACGAAAACGGCAGCAATGTTGATAATGAGACGCCGGTTGAGGAAAGAGGCGGAGCCTAAGACGTGACGAAGGAAAGTGAAGCACCTGTCGTAGACTTAAACCCCGCCCCCATTAGGATCGTTATACTAATGTTTTCTACTTAAAACCTTGTTGTTCTGTTCTCACATTAGTCTTAATAATTTTGTGGTTACACCTGAATACAAACTACAGATATAGCCATAGCCCACAGAAGTGCTTAGCATTAGCTTACATTACATTTAGTCACTTAGCAGATGCTTTTATCCAAAGCAACTTACAAATGAGAGAACAACACACATCAGAAGTTAAAGAGAAACCAGCGACACATAGTATCATCAATCCTGAGCATTTTCTGATCTTGGCTTAGTGGTTAGCACCTTTGCCTCTCAGCACTGGGGATTCCCGGTTCGAATCACAATCTGGGTGGAGTTTCCATGTCCTCCCCGTGTCTGCGTGGGTTTCCTCTGGGTATTCCGGTTTCCTCCCACAGTCAAAAAACATGGATTTTAGGTGATTTGGTTGCTCTACATTGCCCAATATAGTCTGTGTGAGTGTGTGTGTGCCCAGTGATGGATACACAATCTCTATACACAATGTGCACATGGCTGTCCTACACTGATGCTGCCTGGCCGCTCAAGGAAGATGAGTTCCCCACTGAGCATTGGTCCTCCCAATGTGTCTGCGTGGGTTTCCTCTGGGTTCTCCGGTTTCCTCCCAAAGTCCAAAAACATGGATTCAAGGTGATTTTGCTGCTCTACATTGCCCAATATAGTCTGTGTGAGTGTGTGTGTGTGTGTGCCCAGTGATGGATACACAATCTCTATACACAATCTGTACATGGCTGTCCTACTCTGATGCTGCCCGGCCGCTCAAGGAGGATGAGTCCCCCACTGAGCCTTGGTCCTCCCAAGGT